>JANAVB010041620.1:3768651-4044157 GCA_029216955.1 Iris pallida | reverse complement strand
GAAGGCTGACATGTCTATGAACTATGGGGTTCCACTGAATCGGTTAGTTGCCTTATCGGGGAGGGAGAATGGGACTTCCAAGGTCGCTTGATAGAGACGGCACATGCGGTAGATATTCGGGCAGTGGAAATCGATAGGAGGGGTACTGAAGATAGGGTATAGGAGGACATGGAAAGATGAAAGTTTAGGTTTCAGACAACTTTTAACCAAATTAGGACAAAGAGAAGGAGGTTGATTGGGTTGAATTGGTTTGGATTAAAGGAGGGGCGGTCAAGATCTCGTTATGTCAAAATGATTCGCAACCGCCTGCTTACTAGAGACCGTCTGAGTAGATTCGTGGTGCAATGTATGGATAAGTTGTGCTGCTTGAGTGGGCAAATGGATGAGTCCAGAGATCATCTATTCTTCTGTTGTGACTTTGTACGGGATCTGGAGTAAACAACGCATGTTCCTGGGCCTACCTATCACACATAATAAGGATCTTGCTTCAGGAATGAATGAAGCTAAAGCTCAAAAAGAAAATGGAGAGGGAGCTTACAATCGGATACGCCTTATCTTCAGAGCTGTTGTTTGGCATGTTTAGCATGAGCAAAATCGTTGAATCTTTGAAGGTCTTGCACTCAGTATACACGATGTACAAAGAAATATAGAGGTTGATGCAGATATCCTTGGTCCCAGATGATTTATTTTGAGTCTGTGGCAGGTTTCTAGTTTTGGAATACTTGTTTTATCAATGTTTATCTTCTTCGAAATATATATATATATATATATATATATATATATATATATTATATATAATATATTATATTGGAAAAAGGGTAAATTTTATTCCAAAATCAGAAAATACTCATACAACATACAGACGGATGGTCGCCCACCCGTCAGTCGACCATTTCTTTTACATCAAACTCCAAATTATGGAGGATACCAACCGGAGGGGTAATAAGCCCCTCGAATATGCGTCGATTCCTCTTCCGCCAAATATGCCAGACAACAGCTGTCTGCCGAATCCTAGCAGTCTTGAAGCAGACCACGCCTCTCCCTCTGCAATCTCGAATGCCCGTGATGATTGCACCAATCGACCTACCAAAGATACCACCACCCAGCATACGGATCTGCTCAGACCATATCGACCATGAAACTCCACAGTCAAAAAATAGATGAGACATCGATTCATCCTCCAAATCACAGAGAGCACACTTCGGATTGGGGACCTGGACCCCAAAAGAGATGAGTCTATCCCTAGTCAGCAGACGACCAAGGAGCAGGCGATACATACATAGCTGCATTTTTCTGACCAGATCCTTGCACCAAATGAAGTCATAATCACCAATTGGGAGATTGGCACTACGCATAAGGTTGTAGCCACTCTGGAAGGAGAACTCCCCTAGGCAGTACCTCCAGTCACGCCAGGTGGATCCCAGACCCAAATATTCTCAGGCTGGGATGGATCAATCTCAATCCCGCGAATAATCTCACCAAGTCCCTCAGTATGACGGTAGGACTCCGGACTCCAAGCTCCATTCACGATGATGTGCTGACAGGACAAACCTCTGCCCACCTCCCTGTTGTCTCGATCGCCCAAAATATCCACCAGAGACTGGTGCTCTATCCAGGGATCCAGCCATAGATCAGTTCCAGCCCCATCACACATGACTCCTGACAGCCGATTGGAGAATGGCTCTGTGTCTCAGAATTTGTTTGAAGGTCACTGAGTGGTTATTGTCTATACCATATTCCAGAAATTGCCATTCCTCACATAGCGAGACTGCATCCACTCCGTCCAGAGGGATCTCCCTTTGATGAACCGCCATGCCAGTTTCAGGGCCGAGGCTTCCCTGATAGCCAACAGAGGACGTAGACCCCACCTCCCTCCTTTTGTCGACAGAGCTGTTCCCAAAAAATCGTATGAAGGCCCTCCCTCCAGATGAAATCGGCACAGTTCCTTTCAACTTTCCTGATGGTAGTCATGGGTATCAAAATAGACTGCAGCTAGAACTGGGCCAGGCAGAGATAACCGATCGGACTAACTCGATACCCCCCCAAAAGATAACCCGGCAGCTTGCCAACTTTCCACTCTCCGCTGGACATACTCCACCAGGCTATAGCAATCCTGGTCTCGAGCATAATTGACTGTCAAAGGAACTTCCAGGTATTTCACCGGGCGCTCACTCCTCCACGCCCAGTACATCAGCGCGCTCCTCCTTCTGAAGGCAGAGTGAACTGAAATAGACCCTGCTCTTCTCTCTGTTCATCTGAAGTCCCGATTGTGATTCCAGCTCACCCATAATCTCAGATAACGTGTTAATACCTTCCAACGAAGGCTGAATGAACACCAGTAGGTCGTTGGCATAGATGAGATGGGTAACTGGAGGCTCGACTCTCCTGTACAGCGGGACAATCCTCCCAAAATGGACCGCCCTATCCATTAAGCAGGTAAAGTACTCCATGACAAGCGTGAACATGTAAGGTGACAGGGGATCACCTTGCCGGAGTCCACGGTTGCTTTTGAAGAACCCATGCGGAATACCCTGGATAAGGACCGAGAAGGTAGGAGACGATATGCATTCTCGAATCAACGCAACCCAACGATCAGCAAACCCATAGCAGACAAAAGGTGGCAGACGAACTTCCTGTTGACCATGTCATAAGCCTTCCTCAGATCCAGCTTTACACAAGCCTTCTTCCCACCAGGTTTGTTGAAGCCCCTCACCATCTCATGAGCTAGAAGGCTATGCTCAGCTATAGATCGCCCCTTGATGAACGCCGCCTGGTTCGGGGAGACAAGGTCCTGCATGATTACCTCCATGCGCCGGCACATGAGGTGCATAATTATTTTATAAAGATAATTACAGCACACAATAGGCCTAAAGTTCGCCAGCGAGGTCACCCCCTTTGGAACCAGAGTCAAGAAAGTGTGGTTAAGCTCCTTCAGTAGCTTTCCCTCAGAGAAAAACTCCTGGACCGCCTCAAGAACCGAGACTCTCAGCAAATTCCAGTGGCGCTTGTAGAACCCACTGCTAAATCCATCCGGGCCGGGAGCTTTGTTGGGGTCCGCTTTCTTGATAATGGCCTCCACCTCCTCCATAGTGATCGAGGCCAGCAGGAGGCTTTTCCCATATGGAGTCACCAATCTCTTCGTAACTACTTATGGGAACACAGAAAGATAGTCAATTTGAAAATATAATTCAGAGTAGTACCTGACCGCATCTTCTGAGATCTTGGACGGCTTCCCAATCAGATTACCCTCCGTATCAAGAAGCTGAGAAATGGTATTCCGATGTCTGGTACGAATGACATCATAAGAACTTGATATATCGGTCACCATTCTTAAGCCAGGAGCATTTAGCGCGCTGAGCCGCACTAATCTCCTTTTGAAGTCACAGAGTATTGACTTCCCCAATCAGCTCCTTCTCTCTACCCGCAAGATCCCCATTTAACATGTCAGATTGCAAGGACTGCTGGATGTCCCGAAGCTCCGCCTTCTTATCTTCAAGAGAGGACTTAGGCAACCTCTTCACCCAAGTCCAGAGCACCTTCTTAGTGTACTTGAGCCGGTGTACCATCTGATACCGAGCAGTCCCCTCAACCTGATGTGCCACACCCTCCGTAATCGCCTCTGAGTAGCCCTCTGAGAGAAACCAGCTGTTGTTGTACCGGAAGGGACGAGACCGCATCGAGGGGCTGGAAGTGAATCCAAGCCTGATAGGCGAGTGATCACTCGTCCCAGCGGCCAACCCTCAGCCAGAGAGTGGGGGAAGCGGCGGAACCACTCCCCGTTGCCTAGGGCCCTATCCAACTGAAAAGCCACCCTGTTCCTGACTGCTTCGTTGTGCCAGGTCCATATACCCCAAGCGAGATAGGCTCTGAAGACCCGGCTGGAGGAGACAACTCTGGAAATCATGTAATATCGAATCTGGAACCGGTCTGCCACCCATCTTCTCCCTCTGTACAGGAGAGCATTGAAGTCACCCATCAGCAAGAGGGGAAGGTGAGAGGAAGCAGCAACGGACGCCGCTCTAGCAATGTCACGCCATAAGACCTCCGACGTCTCCTGTCGTTGTGGCCGTATACCGCTCCTAATAAGAACTGAAAGTCACCTTTGTTCGTGAAAACGATGGCAATTAGTTGCTCCAATATCAAGATCAAGTCCCCATCCCAGCACTTCGAGCTCCATCTGACCCAGATACGCGCCATGTCGCAGAGAGACAAGTTGTGAAGCTGGTCCCAATGATTTGGAGTCCGACGGGCAAGAGTCTTATCCCCTTTAATCTTGATTTCCAGCAGCACAGAAATATCGCATTTTTTCCTATGTAAAACTCCACAAATCTCCCTCCATCTCCCTAGTGAGCAGGCACCCCTCACATTCCAGGCTATAATCGTCATTAATTATGAAGTGAGGGGTCCCCCTGTACATCACCTGGACTGGTACCCGGGGGAGGTACCACTTCCGACTCTGTCATATCCTCCTCTACCTCAACTGTAGGGGCATGCTGGGTGGGACACTGAGTAAGCATCAGGGCCCAGGCTGGATTGTCAACACAGAGCTCTTCCCCCCCAACAGGGTAGTGACGCCCCCCCCCCCCGTTTGGGGGACCATCCCGCAGAGGGCCCGCACGCCTCTTCCTGCTGTAAACTTGCTCACTAGCCGATCCGCCAACTCCATGCCCCTCTATCTCCGAAGTCACCATGCCTCTGGTGACCATGCTCCTCTGCGCCGCGAAGACGACCATAGCGCCCCCAGGGGGAGCCGCCACAGGCAAGATGGTCCGACCCCTAGCCTCCTCCATCGGTTGATCTCCCTCCGCATAAGCTCTCCCTCTATGTCGTCTCCGGGTGTAGGCGCCATCACCCTAGAGGATCCAGGAGTATCAGTAGTGGCCGTGGCAGACCCCCGCTGCAATCCTCCAGACGGGCAGGAGCTATCAAGCCCAAAACATGCACAAAGTGAACAGGTCGGGGGCACCCATTCATACTCCACTCTCTGAGATAGGACCTCACCCGAAGGAACCTCGTACTCAACTATGCTCGGCAGCTCTCCTCCTGCCCGGATCTCTACGAACATCCTCGCATACATCAGCCTCGAACGGAAGGCAGTGGCATCATCTGCCTTAATCGGCCTGTCCACCAGACTAGCAAGTCTCATGAGCAATGAAATGCTCCAATAACGCACCGGAAACTCCGGGAAGCGGACGGGATAGCGTTGAGGACTTCCTTCTCACATTTCAGGTCCGGAATCCACTCTTTCAGGATAATAAGCCTCCCGTCGAACGTCCACGGTCCACCCTGGAGGATTCTGGTAACATCCTCTGCTAGCCCGAACTTCACGTAGAAGAATCCGTTCTCCCTTGCAAAAAAACTCCATGCTCCCCTTCGATTGCCATACCCTCGCCGCATAAGCCCGTATCTATCCATAGAAGGGTTTGTCCCCCAGCACATATAGGACCAATGTATTCTCCCAGAACGCCGTCACCTGAGCAATCTCCTCCGCAAGGAACGTGGCCCTGAAACCACTTTCCACTTTCTTAGGAGGAACAAACTCCATGGTTGTAGGACTTTTCGACCCCCCTGGCTTATATATGTCCACCTACGACTTGCCCACCGGCGAGGGAACGTCCCCTGAGCCCGTAGGGGAACCGGTGTTAGAGAAGGCGTAAGCCCCTGACCTCCCAAGTCCACCACCTTGCCCTTCCCTTTATCCGTCACAGCCGGTTTAGGTCGCCACCCAGCTGTTCTTCCGCCACCACCAGACGCCTCCCGGGGGGAGATCCCAGACGCATTCATCGGTTTCCGCGATTTCATCTCCTCCCCCGTCCTCCTATCAAAGGAGGTACGTGATCGCAAGGGGTTCTGAACGTTACCCTCCTTTCCTCCAGCCTTTCCGTTTCGGCGACGTGTAACCGTCGTCCACCCCCCTCCATCCATCTGTCCGTCTTGAGGACGAGATCCAGATCCAGGCTGGAAAATTCGAGATCCAGTGGATCCGATTGGGGCCAGCCCGCCTCCATGGACCGCAAAATTTTCCTCCGTCACCGTGCCTCCCACGACAGCCCTGGACGGCCGCTCGTTCTGGTCGGACCACCGCTCCCGCCAGCGCCACGCCGCCTGCGCCTCCTGCATCGCCGGTGCCACCAATGCCGCCTGCGCTCCTACGCCGCCGGCGCCACCTGAGCCTCCTGCGCTGGCAACCCCGCGCACCCCCCCCCCCCCCCCCCCCCCGATTTTACCTCCAGCACCCGCTCCGCCTGCTACCGCGCCGCCTGCTCTGCCTGCTAACGCACCACCCTTGGCCGGTGCACCCCTAGCCGAGCCGCCGCTGGACTTGCCGCCGGCAGTGCCGGGGTCCTAAAGTTGGGACCCCCTAGGGTTTGCTCGCTCCCTTCGATCGCCAGAGTCGCCCGAGTCGCCCATATATATATATATATATATATATATATATATATATATATATATATGCACTGCCTGCAGATCGGTGGATTTGGGAGCCGTCTGGTGCGCCCCGGGTTCTGGGGAGTTCCAATTCAGGAGTTGCTACAATCTCGTCAGGCGTACTTTCCCTCAGAGTCCTGACTACGATTTTATGTGGTGCAAGGGCCTGGCAAGGAAGATGCAGCTCTGTCTTTACAAGCTCCTATTGGGTCGCCTGCTTACTCGAGATCGGTTGAGTTCTTTTGGAGTGCCGGTCCCAGATCCCAAGTGTGTGTGTGTGGTGGAGCTAGAATCTGTCCGCCACATCTTCTTTGAGTGTGACCTGGCTTGGCAGATATGGAAGGAGCAAAGTAGAATTCTGGGTGGTTGTGACTCCGGGAAGAGTTCTGGGGACATCATTACGGTGATCCGAGATAGTAGGGGTCGAGGGGAGGACTGGTTCCGGACTGCCAGGTTCGTCTGGCTGCTTCGGTGTGGCATGTCTGGCGGGAAGGAAACCGTCGGATATTCGAGGGACGGTTACACCTCTTGTGGGCTTGCTTCATAACATCGAATTTGATGTAAATGTTATGAGGTCTTGAAGTGGGAATCCCCACTTTGATTGTATGTTGTACGATTACTGTTTTACTTTGGAATAAAATTTACCCTTTTCCAAATATATATATATATAATATATTATATATATATAATGCACACGCGCACACAACCCCCTTTCTATACATGAATAACTTAAGGGATATAGTTATGGGATAATTTAAAAAAAAATTAAATTCTTTACAGAAAGTCTATATGTCTCTATACTCTCATGGTCAAAACATACGTCTCTCTCTCTCTCCTAAATAAAATCCAAATATTTTCTAGAAAAATAAATATAACAAATAATGTAACTTTCAAAACAAATTTATTTGAATACAAATCACTATTTAAGTATAAATCCTTCCGTAAAAATAAATCTAACATGTAATATGTCTTTCAAAATAAATATAAAAAATAATCTACCTTTAAATCTATCTTTGAAAACAATTCTATATTTAAAAGTAATAATTTGGAGGGACAGTAAAGTAACTTGGCCGTATCCTCAAAGTTTGTTGGACATCAAATGAAGCCTTGAATTATAAGAAGAATGTTACTAAAGCATTTCCACCTTACTTAATATGTGTCCATTGTTATTTCCTGGTTTTATCAGGTTTTCCCGAAAAACTCGCCATTGGTTCCAGATGTATCAAGGGCAATTCTAAAATTAAGTGAAGCTGAAGGAAACAAAATGACCCAAATTGAGCAGGAATTATATGGGGATGGAAGCTGCTTGGACCAAGGAAACGACAGCACAACTTCAAGCAGCCTAACAGTAAAAAGCTTCTCGGGCCTATTCCTCATCACTGGAATAGCTTCTGTCTCTGCTCTCTCTTTGTACTTAGCTTTGTTTCTTCGTAAGCATCTTCATATCTTGAAATCCGACGACTCTGGGAAGACCGTCTGCCAAAAGCTTGCTTTGTTAGGAAAAGCCTACGATAAGATGGACACCACCAAGAAGCCAGAAGAAGAGAAGGAAATTCCTGCAATGGGTGATATCATTAGTGGACCGGAGAGCCCTAATTCTAGCATCTCAAGTTATGCACTTGAGAATTTTGAACTTGAGGACGTTGGAACACCACCAGATGAAGAAGTATCTCCTGGTATGGAGATCAGAGAAAGTCCTGACCCGCCATCCTTTGCTGATATGATAACTCAAAGGGAACATTCGGAAGAGCTGATGGCTGCATGACTTATATATGGTTAATGTTAATATGAACTCAGCGAGGGATTTGTTGAATTCATTACACTTTTATTATCTTAATAGTCGGAAACGAAAATATGACGAGCAGTACAGTGGGGGAGTGTGCTAGTCATAATACATGACTCACATATGTAATTTTACATTTACTTTATTGTATATATGTATGAACAGGAGTAAAATATATATATATATATACATATGTATGAGCAGGAGTAACGCAAATATTTGTTGAGTACCATTTTCAGTTGGGAGTGTAATCCGGTTGGAATGTACCTTTCTTGTTCACGATAATCTGCCAGTAAGAGATTGAATATGTTATTCTTCAAGTATTTTCTTCATTTATTAGGTTGATGGTCCCTGTTGCATTCGTTATTCCGATCAGAATTACATAAGGCAGTGATGATAGGTTTTGTGTGAGTAGTCTTTCTTAGAATAAAGTAAATGTTTAAAAGACTAGTTGCTAGGGGTGCAACTCGGGCGGGTTGGGTCGGGCTTGAGCCCAACCGAGCCCAACCCGATGAATCATAAGCCTAGTCCGAGCCGAAGCTCATCCGACCTAAGGTTAAACGTATGAAGCCCAAGACCAAGCCCAGAGAATCGGTTTGGCTCGGGTTGAGCTCGGGTTGGGTCGGGTCCATCGAGTTTATCGGGCTCTGATATAATATTTGAAATAATTTTAAACAAAAGTAATATTAAACACATAATCAAATAGTAATCACGTCTTGATCATTAAAAAATACAAACTGAAATAAGATTTATGATAAGGAATTAAAGAGTTTGGGTAGAGAAATTTAGGATTTAAACTTTTTATTTAGGGAATATGAAACTATATATATATATATATATATATATATATATATATATATATATATATATAATATATATATATATATGGGTCGTTCTACCATACATCAGCTGGAAAAGGATGTATCGATACAGTCGAAATTTGGACCGTTGGATGTTGATCCAATGGTTCAGATTGAATAATAGTGTAGAAACATCATTTAATGCTGATTTAGACTTTTGACCTGTTGGTAACTTGCTTTAGCAGGTCATTCTTCACTTTAATTTTTTTTAATGAACACCCTAAATTAACTCATATTTACTCTCTTTTTCGTCCATCCAATTTAATATTTCGTAATTTTTTTTTTGGTTACAGGCCGTCGTGGTGGTGATGTTGGTGGTTGTGGTGGAAAGAGAAACGGAGATGAAGAAGGAAATAAGAATCGGTCCGGATCGCGTCGAACGTCGTCGAGCCCTCCTACAACAACGAGGAGTACCAGCTGCGCCTAGGGTCGGGCGGATCATCTGCTCACATATTTAAAAAAAAAAATCTGTATTGATCGGACGAAATATTTTTTACTTTTCTAATGATAATATTTTCGAAGAGAATATTTTTTTTGGATGGTGAATGGCCATTCTCTTTGCTTTTAACACGGAGAATGACCATTCTCTTTGCTTTTAACACGGCGAATGGACGGAGAATGTCCATTCTCTTTGCTTTTAACACGGCAAATGGACGGAGAATGGCCGTTCTCTTTGCTTTTAACACGGAGAATGGCCATTCTCCGTTCCTAATTAGCATGGAGAATGGCCATTCTCCGTTCTTTGAAAATGGAGAATGGACACTCTCTGTACTTTTAACAAAGTATGGTACATTTAGGACTGGAAATGGTCAAGTATCTCATATTTTTTCACCAAATTTTACAGTATTTTTAATATCATTTACCATAGTACATTCATTTAATATTAAATCATTTTCAAGAAAATCGGAATATCATTTTATCAGGCTCCCACTATATGGCTGCACAAAATTTCTTGCGAGTGTTTGAATATAATTAACCTACTATCAAAGAGAATTTTTCTTACATTACATTATGCATTACACTGGCATCGACTTCATATTGATGGCATCGATGTACTGATGACAATAACAAAGGATGAACATGCAGGATTACAATTATGCTTCAGCAATAATAAGGGATAAACAGGCAGGATTACAATTTTGCTTCAGCAATAACAAGGGATGAACAGGCACTGGCATCGAATTCATACTGATGGTATCGATGTAGAGTTTTTTTTACAGAAAGCAAAACACATTATAATCAAATAAAGTTTTAGTGATCCCAGGAATACATCCTAATGAGGCCACCTGTAAACCCTAGGAATGTACCCAGGACTCATGAAATCTGTGATGGGCATCTGCAAATCAAAGGAATACACCAAAATACCAATATCATCTATGAAGGCCAAATACCAACCAAATAAACGCTTCAACCAAAAAATCATAATCAAATTAAGTATACTTCATTCCAAATCCAATAAACTGCATAATTCACGTTACAGTAATCTGCCCAATCCACGTTAGTAATTCAACATAGAACCTGCATAATTCAATACAATAATCCAAATAAATATCAGACCTACTCTAAATTCAAGTCCATATTACATTTTCAAAACAAATTACGAACTATGCACTTAGTGCAAGCGAAAAGTTTAGTCTTACAATATTTCAAACACAAAATTTAGTTTGACCGCCATGACCAACAAATATTCAGAACCATATTACAAGTCAAATATTACTTCCAAATTGAAATAAAAGATTCAAAACTCAAAAGATGAATCTTCATAGCCATCTCCATCTTCTTTTTCTTGTTTCTTTTTTTTTTTCTTCTTCTTCTTCTTTCTCAAAATATCCTTCACCTACACCTTGAGGGACGGATTAAGAAAAATTATAGTAGTATGGACTCACTGTATATGTAGAAATGACATCCAGAAACATAAATAGAAATATCAAAGTGATGGCTAGCATTAAAGTGTCAATGTGCACTGTGTGTATTTTTACATAAGAGTTTGGGCTAGCCCCATTTACCTTCTTCACGAGGAAAAAAAATCTTATTCTTGGTCAGCAAATTCAACCTCTATCTGGTTAATCTTATCCAGAATCAATTTCTGGTTGTCGGATATAGTCTTCATCTCTTTGAAGACATTCTCAAAGTTTGCAGCAACAAAATTGTATAGATCATCAACCTTGTCCTTAGTGTTTTTGATTCCATAAGTTGATGGTTTTCCAGGTTGATGGTTTGCTTGCAGCTGCTGCCCGTTTTCCAAACATTCGAGTGAAGGTTAGTTTTCTCATGGGGCCTTTGTTTTTATATAAACATCCCTGCTAAGTTTGGGACAAAATGTTTATTAGCCATCGAGCATACAAATCCTCCGAAAGGGAGAGCTGTCCTTGCAGTTGGTTTTCCCACGAGATGCATCATTCTACTGAACATGTAGGAACCTATATCCATCCTTTTTTTCTTCCCCATATAATAAAGAAATTTTTACTCTCTCGGGATGGATGGAAAATTCATGTCCAGTAGGGTTGAGTGTTTGAGATACGTAGGCATGCAACAATTTATACAAAGTTTTTAATTGATCTTTGTATACATTTTGAGGGGTCTTGGCACCCATTGAAACACCTGTAATCTCATGAATTGCATCCGTCATGGAAATATTATCAATATCTTTCATATCAAACTCAAGAACTGGATCAAATCCATAAAATTAGTTGATGACAATAGCATTTACCCTAATCAGTTTCCTCTCAGAAATACCAGTTAGATCCTCTTCTTTTTCTTTAATTTCAGCCGGAAGATTTGAGTAAAATTATCTTACTATTGTTTGGGAGATTTTCTCAAGACAGGATTTGTTCAGTTTCTCCAATTGATAGAATTTTAATATATCCAGGAAAGCTTCGTCTTCGACATCATCCATCTTAATTGATCTTTCAGGCATAACAGCCTTTTCTTGAAATATTTAATGTAAATCTTCTTAGTTTTAGAGTCTTTAAATTTTTTTACCTCCTCTCCAGCCTGGGACTTATTTGATGATTGCTCTTCCTTTTCATTTTCCTCTTCTGATGAGGATTCAAAATCCACAGAGTACGCTGATGACTCTGTATCCGTTGCCACCTTAGCCTTCGCTTGAGTACGCCTTCGATCTTCATAAGTTGAGTCTTCCGACGACTCTGTATCGAAGATAGATTTTCCGGTCTTTGTCGAGCAATGAGTTTTTTTAGCCTTTTTTGCACGTGGCTTGGCTGCCGCCTCCGCTTTCATTGTCGCTGCCGGCCGCTGCCCTTTCGGCCTCTGTCCTAGCGACCATAATCTTAGTTTTCGTCGCCCTTGCAAGTTCTGTCCTTTGGGCCTGTATCGCATCCCTTTGTGGATTCTTCCCCTTCGGCGACGGTCGTTGTTTCTTCGACGACATTTTGATTAGAAGAGGGTTTGGGAGAAGGAAGAGGGTTTGAGAGAAGAAGAGAAAAATTCGACCGTCTTATATGACCTTGGGAAGTGGAAAAAATTAGAATAGTTTTGATTCTTAAATTAAATTTATTACTATTATTACTAGTATAAGACGGTCGAATTTATTACTATTAAATTTAAAAAACTACTTTCCAAAAAAATTTATTACTATTATTACTAGTATATATCCATGTGAAATCACTACATAAACCTTTGGGATTTTGAAACCATAATTTTAAAAACTACTTTCCAAAATTAAATTTATACTTATTACTAGTATATATCCACGTGTTCCGTATAAATTATTGAAAAATTTGGCAGAAAAAATGTGGTGGAAACATGTTTATTTAAAAAAGGGAATTGTAATTGCCAAGGAGCCCTTTCAATATCCAAGAATTTTTAAGGTAGATTACCAATGCTGTCCTCAATTTATTACAATTTTTAAAAATAGAATTTATAGTTTCCTTATGAATCAAGGATAATTTTTGTAATCCATCTTGAAAATCCTTGGATGTTGTAAAAGTCTCCTTGGCAATTGTAACTCCCTTAAATTTTTTTGACAATATATTTAAGAATTTGAAGTTTAATCTCAATATTTTTATTTTCAAAAATTTAATTAAATTTTTGAAAATAAGAAGACTATGTACTTGAAAAGAGTAAAATTGAAACACTCAAAGTTGTCCTCTATTTTACTTTGTAATCATATTTAAGATGGATTTGACGGCAAGATTGACGCTGGCAGCATAATCAATTCTATGACGTAACAAGTCATTGATGGGGATATCGTCGTTGATATGGATTTGACGTAACAAGATTTGTTAATTATAAAGAGCAATGCTATAGTTAGCAAATGGGTGTAAGTTGTAAGAAGGTTGTAAAAGTTTGATTGTAGCCGAAACCAAATTGAGTTAAAAAATATTATATTTCATTAAATCCCAGCTTCGTGCTGGAACATTCTCTGGCGAAGTGTACAAGAGGAGGACAAAAAACTGTAAAAAACGAAAAAAGAGAGGTCTAGCCCTCACTGGCCTCGCGGAGGATCTCCGCAAAGTCCTGCAGGGTGTGCACACCCGCCCTATGGCACAGGCGGCGAAACGCTTCCTCTTCTCCAGAGAATCCGTTCTCCGGAGTGATCGGCAACAGGTCAAAGTTGGGCGCCGGATGAAGAGGTCGAGCGATGACCTCCAGTGACAACCCGCAGGAGGTCAGGAAGTCCGCAGCCGCTGCCAGCCAGTCATGGGCCGGAGGCGGCGTAGAGGGTGCTCCATGCGGTGAGGCTCGCGACGACTGGAAGAAGACTCTGACAATAGTTTCCAACCAGATGATCTTTTGGAGCCATATTAAATGTGCAACCTACTCAGATGAATGGGGTCCCCTATATATATATATACGTTCCTAACCGACTCTTCTTATTCCTTATTGGAAGTTGGGGATATTCAATTTCTTATTCCTTATTGGAAGTTAAGGATATAATGCTACAGTTACAACCAAATGCTTACAACACTCTTACAACCTTCACCCATTGCTGACATGTGGGCCATGACCCACATGTCAGCAATGGGTGAAGGTTGTAAGAGTGTTGTAAGCATTTGGTAGTAGACTTAGCATTATTGATGTCTTATTCCAAGCTTAGTTGGTTGTGCTATTTGGCTTTTACATGGAAGGCCTGGATCGAGTCTGGTGTTTGGGTTATGTAGAATTTTTCTATTGTTAAGATTTTTTGGGTGCTATTATATGCTTTTAACTTAGTATGGAACAATTTTTGGGACTGTTAATGGCCATTCTCCGTTCCTCTAACACGGAGAATGGTACATTTAGGACGGAGAATTGTACATTTAGGACGGCGAATGGTACATTTAGGACGGAGAATGATACATGTAGGACGGAGAATGGTACATATAGGACGGAGAATGGTACATTTAGGACGAAGAATGGTACATTTAGGACGGAGGTAGGACGGAGAATGATACATGTAGGACAGAGAATGGTACATATAAGACGGAGAATGGTACATTTAGGACTGTTCTGTAGGGTTGTGAATTTTAAATAGTTTGGCTGTTTAGTTTTGTTTTGAATCTATATAAATTAGTTTTGAAGGCTCGTGAAGATGAATTAGTTTGGCTGTTTGGCTGTATAAATAGATTTTAAAGGGTTGTAAAAAAAACCAATTTTCGTATCGATCACCATTAATTATGGTGAATGGCACTGATACCACTAATATGAGTGGAATTTGCACCGCCAGAATTCATTTTGAATAAGGTAAAATCTGTGTTGGGAAATGGCAAATCTCTTGGATATGATTACACTGAGATGTTGTATTAATGGTTCTGTGTTGGAAAATGTCGAAATCTCAGAAGTGAGCCGTCTTAGGCGTCATTATATCACAGTCCATTTTATTTATAAAAAATTAATCATGTAAAAAATTGACAAAAGTAAAATTTTGTCAAAATGGAGAATCGAACTCATAAAAAATATCTTGTATGTAGACTAGTGAAAAATATAAAGAAATGCATGCATGCTAATGTTTTACCATTCACCCCAGGAATGATTGATGATATCTAAATCATTATACATCTCGTATCCAGGTCCCCTGGGACTGGGATTACATCATCAAAGGGTTTTTTAAACGTCTGTATTGAATAACAAATTTTCCAGAGTTCGTCGTCGAAGTGCACGTTGAAGCACCCAGTATGTCGAGCACGCGAAGACCCTTGCATTGCATATGATAGATCGCAGCGTGTCTCCATTGAACATGCCGAATCCCATATGTAGGTGTCGAGACGCGGCATCGAATCAGCCACGGCCTTTCCCTCCATCTCGTTTTTCGTGTCCAGCATGAACTGTTCCTGAGCATGAAATCTGGAGGGGGCATGTTCCTACTCAGCTTGACCAGACGGTGGCAATACTTTCCGCGGAAAATATTCCAGTCGACGTGATATAGAGGCAGTAGCTAATGTCGAGTTCTTCCAGCACAGGGAGAAACTCCAAGTGTCGCACGAAAGTTTCATCACTCACGTCGCACTTCGGAATGCGCATCACCCTTAGAAATTTCCCACTGTTATAAAAATGGGAAAACATCAATAGAAATTAACAAAAGTATACGTAAAATTTTGTAATAGAAAAAATAAAGTATTAGAATAAGACCAAATAAAATTTTTACTGGCCTTAAACATGCAAAACAGAAGGCTGCTTCGTCGAGCTTGTACGCGGAGAAGGACCCTAGATATCCCCACTGCGAGCCACAAGCTTCATACGGTCAAACTAATCTCAGCGGTTTGCTGGGTCCTCCGGCACCACTGTACCAGTCGACGTTAGACCAATAGTCTAAGAGGCCGTTGAGCGCCTTCCACCACGAACGGAAAACTGGGGCCACGTTGCACATTACCTCGTCCGCCGGCATCCCCGACAGTGCCAGTATCATCGAGAGAATCTCGGTAGGGATGACGGCCCATCCGCTGCAGTTGATCTTGCTCCTCTCCATTGCGACTTTTTCTTCTTTTCCTTTTTTCTCTCTAGTCGGATGGGTTCTCTTTTTGGAAAAGGCTATTTAACCCCTCGTTTAGGGGGTGTAACCCGCTCGTGGAGGGGTGTGACCAACAAGGCACGAATCTATTAGAAAATAACGGTAATACCACTGTATTAATATTAGCAATTAGTCGTTTGGGCTCCCAACATATTTGGGTGATGCCATCTCCCATTATGTGGCATCTGACATGGCAGATGACATAACAGCTGACATGGCAAATTTTAACCCCAAAAATTAATTACCCAATTTTTTTAATGTTAATGTTAATGTTAATGTCAATATTAATATTAATGTTAATGTTAATGCTAATGCTAATGTTAATGTTAATGTTAATATTAATATTAATGTTAATATTAATGTCAATGTTAATATTAATTAATGTTAATTTAATATTAAATTATTTATTTACTATTAATGTTAATTTTAATATTAATTTTATTGTTAAATTTTGCCATGTCAGCTGTCATGTTAGCAACCATGTCATATGCCACATAATGGAAGATGGTATCACCCAAATTTTTGGGAGCAAATAGCATTTTCGTAATGTTAGTTTTAATTATATTGTAAATTTTAAATTAACAGAAAAGCCAATGTAGATTTAATATTAATGCTACTGTTAAATTTTCCCGATCATACCTCGATACTTACGATTGTCGACCGAGTTACCGTTCATCATTATCAAGTTTTCACCCGAATCATCGTCCTCGCTGGGGCGTGATGTCGCACGAGCCTGGAGTTGCGCTCGTGCAAGGCAAGATAACAGATTCACAATAGTGTTTATAGCTCAAATTGATAACATAAGCAGCGGAAGGAAAACGTAGTATACAACAAGAATCTCTTTTATTGATAATGAACTGAAGGTTACAATGGCTCTGAATAGCCCAACTTAACATGCCAATTGGCTACAACGCTCATGATCTCTCTAGCTCACAAAGGAGTACATTGTTCCATACATTATGCTCTTTATAGCCAACAAGTAGTCTTCGGCTGAACATCTCCATGTCGCAAGTCGAACGCCAATGCGGTAGCTCCTCTTGAACGCTAAGGACTCCATGCCTCGGCACGTCCAAGCCGAGCCCCGCCTCGAGCCGAACATATCCTGAACTTGTCCACTACCGTGTCCCTGCGCAGATACATTAGACATAATCTTAACATAAACATAGTGATCGTGCTCATCTATGTCCCATTTCGCCTAGCCTGCAAGGTTAGAACTTTACATAAAAATCATATCATTTCACTCAACCAACCAACCGTAACATAAACATATGCATAAGGGTGGCAGGCCCTGCGCCTGCACCCAGCGCTAATCTCAGCCCACCGGCCCTATCTATATGAAGGTCACGGTGTTTCGCACCGTAATGCATCTTTGGCATCCTTATGTGTAAGACTATGATCGCTTCGATACGGGTTGCTAGCCCAATATCCGAAGGATCCCAAACTTACTGATATCATAGCTTATCACAACACTGGACGGTCGCAACCCATCCTAATGATGTGCACCATAAATACCATACATAATTCCCTCCTTTGAACTTCGGTTGAATTAAGATGATGTGCACCATAAATACCATACAAATACCAACACTGGACGGTCGCAACAATATCATAGTTATTGAGTATATATATTGACATTGCTTGTCCTCCATTCGGAGTTGACCGTTTGACAGGTTTTGATATTAAACTGTTGTTAGATAGTAGAACTAGACAGCGTTCTACGTCGTTTCTGCGGTGTAGGCTGGGATGCTGTCACGCACTCATGCCCTTACTCCGGTGCGGGTCGTGATAGGGTGCGCGAAAAGGAATAATGTCGCTACCGATTCGGTTGGGACCGATAGGTCGGAATCGGCCGGGTAGATCGAAGGAACGGTTGAATTAAGATCCATTCCACGTTATGAATGGCTTCTCTGGAACCAAGTCCCATATTCATCGGGTTGTAGGTGATCGTGTAGGCGACGTCAGCGCAGCCAACCAGTCGGCTTGAAGCAAGTCTAAGGCGAGTGGCTGACCTCCTTCGCCTCGTCCCTCTTCGACGTCATTGGCATCACAAGCCATCCTGGACGTATAGCTTTGTTAATCGGGGTCTTTCAACGCAAGTACTAGCTCCGATGAAGTCCCCTCTTAACCTGTGCTGAAACCTTATGCACGACTATACCCTGTTTCCTCTAGGTCGAAACGGTCCCGTGGCCCGGGTTGCTGATCGAGGAAACTACCGCCTTGTCGACAAGTTGTCCATAACCGTGCGAAGACATATTTTCTTTTAGTTATTAAGACATAGCCTACATTATCTTTGAAAACTCAATCCCTTTTTCGTGTTTGTGCCCTTGCATTTATCCTTTCATTCGTAACAACATTATCGATTTACCTAGGAAGGGGGTCGAGAAGAGGAGGGTCAGCCACTCACCTTGAGTTTACTTCAGGCGAGAGAATGGATCTTAATTCAACCGTTCCCGTTCGATCGAGTCAATCGATCCCGACCTATCGGTCCCGACCGAATCGATAGCGACAGTGTTCCTTTCGCGCACCCGTGGACGGAGTACGGGGCACGATGTAGGGACGGGGCACTACAGCTATAGACTAAGATGTCGTCTATGAACACTATCACGAAGTGATCCAAATAGTGCATGAAGATACGATTCATGGGGTCCATGAATACGGCTGGCATACTGGTCGCTCCAAATGGCATAACAAGGAAATCCCAATGTCCATACCTCGATCTGAATGATGTCTTCTGGATGACTTCTCTCTGACTCTGATCTGATGGTACCCTCATGACCGCAAGTCAATATTCAAGAATACAGCCGCTCCCTTGAGCTGATCAAATAAGTCATCAATGTACGATAATCAACATAATCTTGACGTACCATCCTTCTTTTCACAAAAGCATCGGTGCTCCCCAAGGCGATCACTAGCACGAATGAATCCTTTGGTTCTGAGTTCTTCAATCATCTTGTACAAGATTTCCAACTTTGAAGGTGCCATCCTGTAGACTCTTAGATCCTGGTGCCGTCCCTGAATCAAGTCGATGGTGAAAACTCTGCCTCACCGAAAAATGAAAACTCTGTCTCACCGGGAATACCAAAAATAATCATGCCAATATGGCAGTCTATTCTTGTGTATTCTCCTTCAACCAATCCATTCCTAGGCCAAGGACCGATTCGGTCCGCAGCAAAAGGGTCGTCGTCTAACCCAGCTATAGTCCGTGATGGCTTGACATTGCCAGTGGCCTTCACACCCTTTCACTGCTTAACAAATGCACGTGACATGGGACGGTGCTTGCTATACTTCGATAGCCCAACAAAACTCTTTTCTAATGTGTTCGTGCAACGACTTGACAAGCAAGGGCTACGTCAAGCCTTGCATCGAGGGAACGTGCTGTGCACGCGTTCGACTTGAACAATCAAGTTCTTTGGGTGCATAGACTTAAGCAAGAAGCAGTAAATACGACTTAAACTACGGGACAAGCGAATGTTAATATTAATTGTAGTTCCAATTACATTTTAAATAAAAAAGAATGCAATTTTAACTTTAACTAGTTTGAAGTAAATGTTAAATCAAAAACTATTTTAAATTTTAGTATTAATATTAGTTTCAATAATATTGTAAATTTAAATTAACAGGAATGCCACGGTATTAGAAACCTAGCTAGCTGATGTCACGTTGCTCGGGGCTCGGTTAGTGTTCGTCTAAACTCGTACGTGCGAACTAGTTATTAGTAATGATAACCAAAAATTGAATTTTAAGTTTAAAATCTAGTCGAGCTCGATCCTTCCTCTTTATCCCATCTCCCACACTCTCTTTCTCTCTCTCTCTCTCGGGTTCTCTCTCACAGGTTGTGTTCCTTACACAACAGATCCCGTAGCATTAAATGCTCTGCATGCGTTATCCTACACAATTTAATAATAAACACTGATACCATATCATTAGAAGAGTAAAAGTTGTCTTGGAAGTTGTAAAAAATTACTTTGTATTGTCTTCTTAATACTTTTTTGCATTGGAGATGACTTTTTAAACTTATTGTCATTTGTGAACCTATGCAAGTTATTGTCTTCTGCCTCATGCCACATAGGATAACAACACATAACAAGACAATAGGGTTTCGTAGCATTAAATGCTGCTGCATGCGTTATCCTACAGAAGAGGGCCACGTGGAGATTGCTGTTGCATGCTTCCTCATGCGATAGCTACACAATTTAATACATGTACCCAGAAGACGAGAAAGGTTGTGTTGTTGGAAGTTGTTTCCTTAAAATTATGCTTGCTCTAGAATCACTCAAGATTTTCATGAGCCCAAAAGAGGGCCACGTGGCGGATTTATAAGGAAGACGAAAAGGTTGTGTTGTTGCCTTGCTGGAAGTTTTCTCCTGAATAATGCTTTTTGTACCTCCAAATTGTACTTCAAACTGTCCATCCTTACGTGGCAGCTGACTGATATGGTTGATCTGGCAGCTGACGTGGCAATTTTTTTTAAATAAACTAAAAATAAAAATTAACATTAAAGTTAAAAACATTAACATAACAGTAATATTAATATAATATATCGTTAACATACCAATCTATATATTAATATTAACATTAACCTTAACATTAATATTAACATAAATTAAGATTACATTAAATTAACATTGATATTAACGTAAATTATTATGGAGAAAATTGGGTAGTTAACTTTTGGATTAAATTTGCCATGTCATCAGTCATGTCAGATGACACACACTATTATTTAACATGCCACATCAGATGGGAGGGCTATATATTAGAGGGACAATTTGGAGGTACGAATATAGCATTACTCTTTCTTCTTGTATTATTTCTTGTCCTTCGTTTCTTCTGCTGGTTTCTAACACACTCTATTTTCTTCAATGTCGACGTCACACGGAGAAAGTGATCGTCGTGTAGAAGATTTAGTCGATGAAAAAAGCTTTCTTTCAAGAGGACTGTCAGATGATTTGGATGATGAGCAAAGTTTGGAAGATGTTAACTTAGGAGACAGTAAAGAACAAGATGAAGAAAACAATGGAAGAATGCATCATAACGACGACGACGACATCAACGCAAACAACGAAATATTATTTCGCATCACCCTTTCTAATGGATTTAAGAAATGCATTATATTTTTATATCTATTTCTCATGTTTATTTTGTTTTATTCTGTTCTTAGGGACGACGGTGAATCTCTATTGGATTTCGATGCAGCGACGATGAAAAAAATATTGCAGTCTGCCAACATTAACAAAGATCCAAAACATCTCAAGAAGATATTGTTGGCCTACAGTTCAACTCTATTGAAGAAGCAGATACATTCTATCGGATATATTCAAAAGCATATGGTTTCAGTATTAGAAAGAACGAGGTAAAGAAAAACAAATCTGGAATGGTGATGGTCCGTAGTTGGTGTTGTTCGAATGCGGGATTCAGACACAAGAAATACAAGGAAGCTTCTAACAGGGTTTGTGAGCCAAGAAGTGAAAGCAGAAGTGGTTGTAAAGCAATTTTTCGTATTGGGTACACCGATAAAACAAATATATGGTTCGTCAAAAAATTTCATGTACATTACAATCATATCCTGACGAATGATTATGAAACAGTTTTTTTGAGATCCCATCGTATGATATCACCCGCAGAGTTGGAAGAAATTAAGCTTATGAAGCAATCAGGGATGGGGACTGGACAGATATGAAATTTAATTGTCCAGAAGAAAGGTGGCTGGGATAAGGTTGGATGGACGAGAAATGATTTATACAACGCTCTAGCTCAAGATAGTAGAGCACTAGACGATGTTCATGCTACGACAACACTTACATTTCTTCAATCTAAGGAGGGCAGTGACCCAGATTTCTTCTACGCATACAAGGTAGACGAAGATTCCAGATTGACCCATCTCTTTGGGCTGACGGTGCATGTCGATTCGATTACGAATTATTTGGAGATTCACTAGCATTCGATTCTACATATAAAACAAATAGAAGTCAAATGTCGTTGGTGGTTCTAGTAGGTACAAACAATCATGCGATGACTTGTGTGTTGGGTTTGCAATGATCTATAATGAGACTGCAGAGACATATTCTTGGGTTCTAGAAAAATTCCTAGAGTTTATGAATGACAAATTACCAGTGACAGTTCTCACGGATGGTTGCAGATCGATGAATAAAGCAATTGAGGGTTTAATGTCCAGCGTAGTTCATCGAACGTGCTCATGGCATATCCTAAACAATGCTGCCAAACATGTACACCGAGAGGGTTTTCACAATAAACTGAGTCTTCTGATTAAAAGGTACATCGCATACTTGCTACTTTACTTTGAAGTATGTTGTTGTTACAATATCACAACTTTAGTTACTGTCCATGTTTTCTAAACAGGTACTATTCAGTCGAAGAATTTGAAAACCGTTGGCAGCAGATGCTAACCGATTATAATGTAGAGAACAATGAGTGGACCACTGTATTGTACAGAACGAGGGAGCGATGGACGGACACATTCCTACGTGGAAATTATTTTGGCAGTTCTACTGCAACAAATAGATGTGAATCTATGAACACATTTCTGAAAAGGTTTTTGAATGAGAAGCTGCCACTATGGAAGGCCCTTCAAAATTGTGACTACGGTTTGGCGGCCTTACGTTACGGCCAGATGGGTAAGCTTGTCACTGATAAACTCTCAACATCAGTTGTGAATCAAACTAGCATGGCCGTAATAGAAGGTAAATTTGCCGCAATTTACACTAAAACGGTGTTTATAGATGTAAGGAAGGAAATCACACGTTCTGAAGCATATACTATTCTCCATCATCACATCATAAGAGAGGCAGAAGTTTGTACTGTCCAAAAGTATATGTCGCCAAACAGTGTCAACCGGAAGGTTACATTTGATCCGGCCGACAACATCATAAATTGTGAATGCTTGTGGATGGAGACCAAGGGGATTCCTTGTAGGCATATTTTTTCAGCAATGAAGAGATTGCAAATTAGAGATATTCCAAAGAACTTGATAAAATTTCGTTGGCTCAAGGATTGCAAAGAGAGTTATCTCTCCGAACCTGGCTCAGAAAGAAGATTCATCCATGTAGGGTGTGAAAATTATGACACGCTGACATGAGACTCAGTCAAAGCCATACGCTCTAGGCTATACACTCAGTCAAAGTCATACGCTCAGTCAAAGCCATACGCTCGAGGCTATACGCTCAGCCATAGCCATACGCTCATCCAAAGGTCGTACGCTCAGTGAATATTTTATTATTTTCTGAGATGACAGTACATTATATATTTAATAAAGGATGAATCTGACACTTCGTCTTTCGTGCAAAGACAGCTGTCCAATGAAGACTAGCCGTCCTATAGGTTTTCGAAGAGTCAGTTTTGTCTTTTACGAGGACAGCTCAGCATCTCTCATAAATGTAAAAGCCATCATTACTGTCAGTTTTGACAGTCTGTCAGCCATCATATCCGCAGTCACGACGCTCGAGAAGATTTTGTCAGTTATTGGAAGATATGGCGTATCAAAGAAGATTGATGATGGCCACGTGTCTACTTATTCAAACATGTCACGTGTTTACTTATTCAAACATACGACTCCTTGCCAACCAAGTGAGCGTATGGATTCCATACGACTCCTTGCCAACCAAGTGAGCGTATGGATTCCATACGACTCCTTGCCAACCAAATGAGCGTACGACTCCTTGTCAAGTGAGCGTATAGTTTCCATACGACTCCCTGTCAATAATGTGAGCGTATCAGCTTTATATGGTTCTACGCTGTCCAAGTCAGCGTATGCAAGACATGTGCCTTCAAAAGCTAGCGTATGACTCTTCTTCTAAGGCAGCGTATCACAGCAGTTGTGTCCAGAATGATTTTCAACGTGCAGTTAACACACGTTCTCACGTGTCCTGCACTCAGTTATTCACTTCTTCAGAAGTTATGCAACGTGGCATTCATGCCATCAATCTCTCCTGAATATGCTCTACTACTTTCAACCGCACGCTAATGTGTCTCCATCAGAATTTGCCACGCGTCCCTGCAGTTATGCACACGTCAAGTAACTACCTGAGCGTATGCTTAAGGACAGTTATCCTGAACTCTATAAAAGAGAGTTTCTTTATCTTCTTCAGAGACTACAGTCAATTTCAGAGAGAACAGAGAGATTGCCCAGTTGCTGTCCAAGTTCTTCAAAGTTCGAGTTTTCTTCATCGCATCGTCCAAGGGATAGAGTAATCGTCTTCTAGATTAGATTCCTACAGTTGTAATTTTCTCAGATACAAAATAAACAAAGTGAATTTATTTATGGAAAACAAATTGGCGACTCTGCTGGGGAAAGCTGTCTCCTCCAACGAAATATCAACAACTCAATGCGATACTTCGTCGATCGGCTCGACGAAGAAGACGATGGTCGTACAATTCGACCAATCTGCTTATGAAGAAATGCTCAAGGCGAAGGAGGGCCGAACTGCTTCCTCCGCTCTTCCTGCTGCCAAGAAGAAGGGACACTCTGTCTATGTCCCTAAGTCTTCTTCAACAGCCCGAGACGCTTCTGTCACTTCTCACGCTGACAAGAACATGTCTTCAACTTCCACGAAGCACACTTCGGCTTCCCTGAACACGGCAACAGTGGCTTCTCCTAGTCACGCTGACAAAGTTGGTTCTTTAACCAAGTCAGCGTGTACAAGGAAAACCATCTCTGGACATGTCAAAGTCCCTTCTTCCTCTACTCTTACGACAGCAGTCGGCTCTTTAGCCATTGATGACTCTGTGCGTATGGCATTCAAAGGGCAGCGTACGGCAAAGGCAGCGTACGAAAGCCAACATCAGGCAGCGTATGACCAGAAGTCCAAACTGAAGTCAGCGTATGCTAACAGATACAGTCCTTTGAATGTTTCTCAAAATCAAGCTGGAGGTTCTCTTCCACAGAACATACAAATGATTCCCTCCCAACTTGCACATCTTGTGCCAACCAAGGAGAAAGACTCTTTATTCAACTCATCTACTCCTAAGGTCTTTACCTCTGGAGTTAATTTGACTAGTACTCTTACTAGATCAAACAAAAGAAAATGCCTTTTGGCTAATTCCTCTAAAGATGGATTATTACCGACTCCCAGTCGGAATAATACTCATCTTCCTTCTCTCAAAATTTCTCGATCTGAGAAAGGCAAATTACAAGTATCCAAGACTGATACCAAAGTCAGATCTCCTACGGATCTTCGTAACAAGCTTAATCAGAATCGTCTCGATTCCACTGAGACAAGTATATTAGACCCTGATGCAGAATATGCCAAAAATTATGTGGCTCAAATTAATCAGTCTTTATACACTCAAGAACCGAGAAGACAGAAGAACAAAAGACAAGTTTCTACACAGAAACTATCTTCAAGAACTTCCCAATCTGTTCCTACAGATCTTCGGGAATATTTACAAAATAAACGGTTAATTGACACTCCATCAGGCTATGATATTGCTCATATTTGCCATGAAAAGCATGGTTGCAACTTCCAACCTCGAGTTGTAATTCAATGTTGTTGTTCACCAAAAAGACAATCTGTTTTCGAACGGATTCAATATGAACCAATATTGGATGATGATGAACCGCTTTATGCTTCTGTCAACATGACCTCCAAAAATATTGGGGGTAGCCTACGATCTGATGCTATATCAGATTCTGAAGATGGTGTTTATCTCGGCACCCGATCCAGGACCGGAGCCTTGGCCTGGATCTCTTCTTCTTCTCATCCAAGTGGTAATCCGGAGATCACAGAGGACTTCCTTGGAGAATCCAACTTTCCAGTATTGACTCCCGTAAAAAGCCCCGGGAAAGATACTGATTCACACAGTGATGATTCAGAACAGACTGTTTCATCATCTATTCCTCGAATGATTACTACTTACATGGCAGAGGGCAATCATGAACCTTCAACTAGTACCGAAGTTCATGAACAAAGGATTTCTTCCTTAGAACAACAGTTGCGAGCTATGGCAGATACATTGAATGCTATGCACACTCTTATGCAAGCTCAGCATCAAACTCAGCAAGTCCAACAGACAGCTCCTCCAGTTGTATTAAATACTCCTATTGTTCCAAACCCGGAACCCTCTACTATTCTGGGGGTACAATCCAATGTTCCTGTACAACCCACTCCAAGTCAGTCTGGAGCTGGGGGTGGTACATATGCTGCAGTCCCTCCTCCCAATTACACTCAACAAGTTACAACTCCCCAATCTTCTGGAATTGTTACTGAAGAGTTAAGGAATCTCTGAACTCAATTTGAAGCATTCAAACAGAAGGATGGCTTACAAAGGTTAGGTATCAAGCAACCTTACCCGATAGAATGGAAGCAAGTATCATATCCTCATAAATACAAGCCTCCAACTATCTCTTTTTTTGATGGGACAACCTTCCCAAGTCAATTCATTAATCACTTTGAAGTAATGACTGATCAACTGCAACCAAGAGACGCCCTCCTTACTCGGGTGTTTGTTGGGTGTCTCAAAGGAACGGCTTATGAATGGTATAGAAGTCTCCCTGGTCGGTGCATTACTTCATTTGCCGGTTTCAAGCAAATATTTCTTGAACGGTTCTATGAAGGGCTCAATGACATGACCATGTCAGCCCTCATAAGAATTAAACAGAAAAATAACGAAACCACCGAGGACTTCATTGAAAGATTCAGAAGAGAAGCCCTCAAAATGCCTCTCGGAACTCCCGATGCTGTTACTATCGACACTTGTAAGTCGAATCTCTTACCAATTATCAGCATGTGGACAGGGTCCACTCAGTTCCAAGATTGGCCTTCTTTCATTGTCAGTGCCAAGGCTGCTGAAGTCAGTACTGAGACCTTCAAAGGTCTGGGGGTACAAATGGCTCCTAAGGAATCAAATCAGAGTGCTAGCAATAGTACTCGACCCAACAATCGTAAAGGGAAAGAAGCTCTTGAAGTCAATCTCCAAAGCAGTAGTCAAGAGGTAAAGACTACCCAAGCTACTCCAGCTCCAACAAATCAACAACAGAGACCTCCTCGGCCGAAGAAAGAATATTCTTTTGACGATGACGATGTTCAGGGTATCTTTGAATGCTTGCTCAAAGGTAATAAGATTCAATTGCCAGAAATTAAAAAGCCTGATGAAGCCAATAAGACAGATCATCCGAAATACTGTCCATATCATAGAATGCTGGGTCATACAATCCGGTCTTGCTATGTATTAAAAGGGAAGATTCAAGAGATGATTAAATCAGGAGCTGTGACACTAACACCCAAAGACAAAACAGTCACAGCAAATGTAATTACAATGCAGTTCGGTGACTTCCCTCCCTTAATGGTAGAAAGTGGGATTGTTCCTATCCCCAAAGCAACTCTCGAAGTTGTAAACATCCCACCAGCACAGAATGACGGACTTGTTCCTGTCATAACTAAGAAGGGAGAGATCATGTGGATTCACCCGGATTTAATGACGGAGTTTGAAACGTCTTCCTCTTCTCCTCGGAAGATTCTCTCATCTAAAAAAAAGCTCGGGAAGACTAAGTCATGCAATGTGACTTCTAGTTTCACACCCAATTTTTACCTAACCTCTACTTTCATCTTGGCAGAAAATTCACTCCCTACGGAGATAAAATCTGTACCTCAATTTGAAGATAGGTACAAGCCTGCTTTTCATCTATACAGTTCACAATCTCGTGAATTGATGGCGAAGATGGGTTATGATCTAGCCACTGCTCCTGGTTTGAACTCAGGCAAAGGACTCCGAGCACCTTTAGCCATCACTATGAGGCATAATCAATCTCGTATTGGCCTTGGTTTCTGGAATGAAGCTCTCATCAAACATAAAAGAACCAAGAGCAAGGTAAAGAATTGCCACATGGTTTCCATAGACCCTGAACCAGAATCTGAAGTTGAAGTTCATGCTGGAACTCGGTCAGGAAAAATATATATGAAAGATTATGCTGAAATTCCTGAAGAAACTTCTGATGTCCCTCCGGTTACAGCTCCAACACCAGTCTCTACTGAAGAGCCTTTAAATGTTCCTGTTGAGACAGTTCCTTCTAAACCAACAGCAGCTGACAAAGGCAAACAACAAGTCCGCTTCGACAAACTATTAAAGAAGTCATCTCCTACAGGACTTGAAAAGCCTTATAATTTTGATATATTGGCTCAACTAGCCAATACCCCAGCTAAATTATCAATCTTCGAGTTCTTACGCCTCTCTAAAGAGACTCGAGAAACTCTAAGTGAAGCACTGCTGCAAGCAGAAACCTGCCTAACTCTTCTCAAGAAATTGGAAACAGAATCTGTTTCTCATTGCCATAATATATTGGAATTTATTCCAAACATTACCTTTACGCATGACGATATGCTGCTAGAGGATAATCGACATGACCGTCCTTTATATCATACAGGATATATTGATTCTATGAAGGTTGATCGTCTCCTGATTGATCCAGGATCCGCTCTCAGTATTATGCCAAAAGCTATGCTAGATGCACTGAAGATACCTGTGCATAGTCTTTCCAGCACTATCACTACCATCTTGGGATTCAATCAAGGAAAAAGTGAGCCTTTGGGCAAGATTCGCCTCAAATTTCAAATAGGTGATCTTCGCACTAAAGTTACTTTTTACATCATCGACAATCATGGTTGCTCATACAATGCTCTATTGGGGAGACCATTCTTGCATGAACATAATGTCATTCCTTCGACTCTTCATCAGTGCTTCAAATATGTTGATGATAATGGAGAAGTTCAAAAGGAGGTTACAGATCTCTATCCATTCAAAGGAGTTGAAGCTTACTTCAATGACGCTCGCATGTACAAAGATGAATACTCAAAAGTCTTACAAGCTATGGATAATGATGATGAGATAGCAAAAGTTGGCACTTTTGTTATTCCTGTAAAAGGGCGTATCACTTCTCCGCAGTCTGTTCAATCATCCGAAGAAGGCTCACTGGTAATTCCTGTCAGTGGACGTACTACTTCATCACCTGCCCAAGCTTCACAAGGCTCACTGATAATTCCTGTCAGTGGACGTACTACTGTGTTGTCTTCCCAAGCTCCACAAAGTTCGCTGATAATTCCTGTCAGTGGACGCACCACTCCTCTTCCATCTTCTCAAGCTAGACCAGATACTCTAGTCATTCCCGTCAGTGGACGTACAACTTATCTACGATCTTCTTCAAGGGAGCTCACCTCTTCTGAGCCTTTTGTTATCGATCTTAATCGAAACAAAACTTCTGATCTCTCTTCCTCTTCCCCTTTTGTCATTAATTTGACTAAGTCTGATAAGGCTCAGCCTTCTGTTGTAAATACAGTATCTAATATTAATGAAGCATCTCCTTTGCAGTATATTGATGTCTGTAATCATGTACAAAGTTATTTACAATTGCTAGATAGCTTAGAGTCACTAACTATAGGGGTTGTTCAAACTCTTCATACAGACGTATCATTAGAATCCATACAAAAATTATACTTCGTGGTCCCTGCTAGAAAGAAGGAAGAAAATCCAATCTTCTTTTATAAAGGACCCCAGAATCCTCCTAACTGGGAAGAAGATGACACAAACGACGATACTGGAAGGTTACAACTGCGTCGCTACAGTCAGCAATCTAAAAATATCATCAAGAATATGGGTTATGACTTTAGAACCAGTCTCAATAATGGAAAAGGAAGAAGAATGCCTGTTCGAATTCCTCCAATAAAATACGGAAGGACAAAATGTGGTTTAGGTTACATTGCTCCTACCTCCTTTATCAACATCATCCATGAAGATTCAAAATCCGATGAAGACGAACGATCTGAGTCTTCTGATTCCCTCTCTTGGGATTCTGACACGAGTATTGGCGATCTCCATCGCTCTATTTTATCCATCAATATGGTCTCCGTTGGTGGCCCACAAGAAAATGATGAAGATGAGAATGATTTTGAAATATCACCTGAATCAGAACAATGTGCTCAAAGATTAGATAATCAATGGGAATTCAGGTTCGAGCAGAGGGAACCTCCTACTGAAGATAAACTGATCCAAATTGATGTTGGGGAAGAAGGGTCCCCTAAACCAATATTCATCAGCGAAAATCTTTCAGAAACAGATAAGCAAGACATGATCAAGCTTATTCATGAGTATATTGATGTCTTTGCCTGGAGTTATGAGGATATGCCAGGATTAGATCCAAAGATTGCAATGCACAAACTTAATATTATGCCAAATGCTAAACCAGTCAAACAACAACAGCGACGATTTCGTCCAGACATTATGGATGCAATTGAAGTTGAAGTCAATAAGCTTATGGCTTTCGGATTTATTCGAGAGGAACAACATCCTGAATGGGTGGCTAACATCGTTCCTGTCCTCAAAAAGACTGGCAAGATCCGAGTCTGTATAGACTTTCGCGATCTCAATGCAGCTTGTCCTAAAGACGAGTTTCCTCTTCCAATTACCGATGTCATGATCGATAACACATGTGGCTTCGAATGAATGTCATTCATGGATGGATATTCGGGACACAATCAAATCAAAATGTTTCCAGACGACGAGAGATATACTTCCTTCAGAACGCCGATCGGTATATACTGTTATACAGTGATGCCTTTTGGTCTCAAGAATGCAGGGGCAACATATCAGCGAGCAATGAGCACTATATTCTGCGAACATCTCCGGAAAATAGTCGAATGCTATGTTGATGATATTGCAGTCAAAAGTCGACGAAAGGAGGATCATATCCAAGATTTGAAGACTATCTTTGATTTAATGCGTTGGCATCAACTTAAAATAAACCCTACTAAGTCCTTCCTGGGCGTTTCTAGTGGTAAATTTCTCGGCTTCGTTATTACCGCTAAAGGTATACACGTGGATCCCGAGAAGATCAAAGCCATTCAAGAGATGCGTCCTCCACGCACCTTAAAAGAGCTACGAGGATTTCAAGGAAGAATTGCTTATATCAGGAGATTCATTTCCAACTTATCACGACGCTGCAGACCATTCAACAAACTTCTGAAGAAAGGTGTATCTTTCGTCATGAACCCTCCGGTTTTGGTACCTCCCGTCTCGGGAATACCATTTCTTCTATATGTTCGAGCCATGGATCATTCTCTTGGTGCATTACTCGTCCAGAAAAATAAAGATGGCCATGAACAGGCTATTTATTACCTCAGTCGCACAATGACAGGTGCTGAACCGCATTATTCTCCAATCGAGAAAGAATGCCTAGCATTAATGTTTGCTGTTCAGAAAACGCGACATTATATTATCGGTCAAACAATTCACGTCATTTCCAGAGTGAATCCCATCAGGATTATGATGAAGAAACCCGGTATTCTCAACTCCAGACTAGCTAATTGGGGAATCTTGTTAGCTCAATACGACATGCATTATATTCCTCAAAAGTCAGTTAAAGGACAAGCACTTGCTGATTTCCTAGCAGCTCATGCAGTTCCAGAAGATTCTAAATTATATGATGAGATTCCAGATGAAGTTCTGGATTCAAATCTAGTTTCTGAGGAAATTCCTACCTGGCGTCTATTCTTTGATGGAGCATCTAGAATAGGTCCTAATGGCAATATTGTCGCCGGAGTTGGGATTGTTCTCGTATCCCCAGAAGGAATGACTATTCAAAGGGCTTATTCTCTAGATCAATCATGTTCAAACAATGTAGCCGAATACAATACATTACTCATCGGCCTTCAACTTGCTAAACATCTAGATATTCAATATTTGGAAGTTTATGGAGACTCCAAGCTTATCATCAATCAGATCAGAGGAACGTATGAAGTTCGTCATCAGGATTTGATACCTTATCATCGAGCAGCACTCTCTATAGCCTCATCTTTCGAAGGTTTCTTTATTGAACATGTTCGACGAGCCTATAATGCAGAAGCTGATGCTTTAGCTAATCTTGCTGCTGTATTAGCTATACCAATCAGACGTCAGCAAGTGATAGTGGTTTATAACCGAGAACTATTCTGTGTTGAGAATAATTTGGCTTTGGCTTTTCCCCATAATCCTCATGAAGATTCTCTCAACCTTAATGCTGGATTAAAATTTAACAAAGTGTCCTCGTCTTCTTCCGATTCTACTATGGAATATGTCTTTTCTAATGAAACAGAAGCCATAATTGAAGACTGGAGACGCCCATTTCTAGACTTTGTATTATATGACATACTTCCCGATAATCCGAGTGAAGCAGCGTCTATTCGGCGTAGATCTCTCAGATTTTATTATAATCATACGACGAAGACATTATATCGTCGGTCTTACGACGGTCTTCTCCTCCGATGCATTGCTGGTGAAGAAGCACAACAGATAATCCGTGAAGCACATGATGGTGTTTGCGGAGCTCATCAACCAGGTCCTAAACTTCAAGATCGTATTCGACGTATGGGTTATTATTGGCCCACGATGGTGGCTGACGCTATTCAATATGCTCAGAAATATAAAGCCTATCAAATTCATGCAGACTTTATCCATCAACCGTCAGAGTTCTTACACCCAACAGCAGCATCATGGCCCTTTGAAGCTTGGGGCATGGATGTTATTGGTCCTATTAACCCACCATCATCAAAAGGACATCGGTTTATTCTAGCAATAACCGATTACTTTTCCAAATGGGCTGAAGCAATCCCGTTATCCGAAGTCAAAACTTCTAGTGTTATCAACTTCGTCAAACATCATGTTATCTATCGATTTGGTGTTCCTCGGCGTATTATTCATGATAACGGACCGCAGTTCGTCAGTCAGAAATTTACTCGATTCTACGACGATCATCGGATTAATAATTTAGCTTCTACAGCATATAATCCAGCAGCTAATGGATTGGCAGAAGCTTTCAATAAAACGATCATCAAACTCTTGAAAAAGTTCGTTTCTTCCAACAAACGCAACTGGAGCGAGAAGCTTGGTGAATGTTTATGGGCCTACCGCACCACAGTTCGCAATGCGACTGGATGTATGCCTTTCTCTTTGGTATATGGGTGTGAAGCTGTTCTTCCCCTTGAGATCCAAATTCCTTCTCTGAGAATTGCAATCTCCAATGAACTTACAACAGAAAACAATGATCGTCTTCGACTTCAAGAGTTGGAAGCTCTAGATGAAAAACGATTGTATGCTCAACAAAATATCGAGCTGTATCAGGCCCGAATCTCAAAAGCTTTTAACCGGAAAGTCAAAGTCAGAGCATATCAGAAGGAAGAACTGGTCCTTACTGTCAGACGTCCTATGACCATGACACATATGAGCAAAGGCAAATTTGATGCGAAATGGGAAGGCCCATTCGTAGTAAACAAAGTTTTCTCTAACGGAGCATATCAACTTGCCTCTATGGATGGGAAAGTCACGATGATGCCTATCAATGGCAAATTCTTAAAGAAATATTATGTATAATATTTTCATCATTTCCCAGCAAATATGAAATCAAAGTTAATTCTTCTTTACAAAAGTTATCTCGATATCGTTATCCCCAGAGGAAACTGATATTCTACCATGTATCATCTTCCCAGAGAATTTGATATTTTGTTTTATTAGATCCCCAGTGGTTTTAATAAAGATCTTGAATAGAAAATCATGTCCATATTACCTCTGAATTTTCTATCTCAGTATGTATCATATTTTCTATTCTATGAAAATGATATCTCGTCTTTTGATTTCCGAATCCAAAGATCATGGAAAATAGAATCTAAAGATATCTTTATATCTGAATTCTGTTTTCTCTAATCAGTATTAAACTAAAAATCTTTGGTTTAATATCATGATAGAGTTACAAAATTTATTTGTATATTCTATTTCATTGAAACATGTTATGTATTATTTACCTCTGAATATGTTTTCTACAAAAATATCATCCACAAAATTGAATCAAGTCAAAATATTCATTTCAATCAAAATCAAAACATTGATTACAAATGGGTATCAAAACTTCAATAAATGATAAATGTAAAAGATCTATTTAGGAGGAGCAATTATCTCCTGAATACGAACGATTACATTATTTATCTTTTCTTCATGAGCTTTCTTGATTCGCTCTGCTGTTTCAGCTCCAATCATCCGTCGGTCATATTCTACAATAATAGAGCTACGGCGATTGGTCTCTTCAATCTGATTGGCTTGCATCGATTCTCGCTCTTGCTGTAAAAGTTTCCAGCGTTCAGCTTCAGATTTACGATCAGTAGCAATCTCTGATCGTTTCTTTTCCACGGAGACAATTTGCTCCTGAATACGAGCTAGCTCTTCCCTCAGCTTTCTAAGCTCTTCAGCCTTTGATGCTTCATCTTTCTCTAAGCGTTCCATATTCTGACGAGTACTTATTATTTCTTCGTCTTTTGACATTAACTCTTTAGAAGACTGAGCGAGGAATTCTGTCAGAGCGATGTGTTGAGCTTGGGCTTCATTCTCCAATTGAGTAATCTCAGCTTCAGTCAGAGACTCAATATCCTCCTTTTTAATCTCCCAATATTTGTGGATATTTGCTTCTAAATCATTCAGAAGATGTTCAAAAAAGACACATTGGGTCTCATAACCGGCTTGTCTCAAAGATGAAAGTGGAAAACTAGTCGCCTCTCGAAGACTCGAAAAGGGCATAGTCTCATCCTTCATAAGTCGTCTCGAGAATGTATCCAGATATGAATAAATAATATCTGAATACATTCCCATGATCTTCGCTATCCCTGTGTCAAAACCCGGAGTCGCTGCAATAGTAGAGGAAGGAGCAGGAGGTGCCTCTATTCTGGGAGCCGAAGAGAGTACTTTTGGAGAACTCGGCAGATGTGAACTCCCCTCACCCACATCAGTTTGGACAAGCGGGGCTTGAGTGGAACTCATAGCCGGTGTAGTTCCTACAGCTGTTAGGAATCAAAGAAGCATGATCAAAACCAAAAGACAATAAAGCAGAGACAAGACAAAACTTTGATGAATAAAATATTACCTGGAGCTGGTTCATATTCAGTTTCCTTCGGATCATTCAGCCCGGCTCGTAGTCTGTTCAGAGTACTTTCTGACACGGGGTTTATTTCACTGCTTCCCGCCCCAGAAGTACTCGAAACTTGAACTTCTATATGCCTCTCCGGCTCTGGTGTCAACCCTGAGTGTTGACCAATGGTCTTCAGTACATCAATTGGAGCCTTAGACGGTGATTCATCGTCTATCTCCATGTCTTCTTCTCCAGAAGAATGAGATGACGGTTCATAGTCAACTTGTTCGCTCTCTGAAGCTTCAGCAATTGGATTGAGAGAAGTGGCTTCCTTTACTGATTCTCCCGAAATCAGTAAGTCATTAGCCGTTTCAGTCTGATGCTCGGCCTCTACCGCAGGCTGACTAATTTTCTGCGCATCATCGGTCATTTGTGGAACTGAGCCTATATCAGAAGGCATGGAAGACCTAGCAGGTTCAGGAATATCTTTTTCAACAGGTTCTGCCTTCACAGAAAAATCAAAAGCAGCTTGTTTTTCTGAAGCCAATCGCATAGCACGATCGGTAGGACTCTCTGCATCCAGACAAATCACGGATTTAGTTTTTGAAACTATCACTTTCCTTCCTATTCTTTTAGTTAATGGAACAGTAGGATAATTGTCTATTGGATTACTACCTGCTTCATCAACATCTCTGACTCGATTAGACACAGGAGAATTCTCTGGAATAGTAATTCCTCCGCGACTTCGAGTCTCTGCTCGAGTAGCTCTTTTTGCAGCAGGACCAGCAGCACTTTTACCCCGCTTCCTCTTCGGGGTATTATCAATAGATATACTCTCTTCAGCACTCCCGATGGGTACATGCAATGGTTGATGAAGGTCATCAGAGAAGAAAGTCTCCAAAACATCATCATCAACTTCATCAGTGGCCAGAGGATCTTCTTTGTCATGACAATCTCTAGGCAAGGCTGATTTGGTTGATCTCTTTTCAACATGAATAAAGCTTCTGCCTAAGATGCTAAATTTTTCATCAAAAGTATTAGCTGATACATAGAATCTGGTATAGGACGCCAATATTCTAGCTCCTCTCCGATAGCTGACCGGATCTGGCATAGAAAAGGTAGCCCCTGTACCTTTGGCAATGTAATATAGCCAAGCTCTGGCACCATCAATCAACCCTCCTTGATAAGAAAAATACGTCGTTGCATTGCCCACATGCAACTGATCATAACCAAATTGCCGAGCAAATCTGCTCGGGAGATATGGCTCTAGATAAGTGATGTTGTCACGGCGGCAGATTAAATGAGATAGCCTGATTCTCTTTAGCCATTCATGTTGGATATCATCCAACTCATTAGCACCAACGCCGTCAATCAATCTCCCAGGCATGCTTTCATAACCAACAGGTGGAGGAACACAAGTGAAGCTCCATAGTTCTCCCCTGTTTAATATAGTTCTGCAATCGGTCAAAGTGTCATATCTCCACTTCGGTATGTGCTTGTACCTTTCCAGAAAGGTATCATCTGGTCTAGCCATCCCAGCACTCATGAGAGATTCGAAATGCAGAAGCAGCCATCCAAATAAATATGTAAAGGGCATTTCTACCCGAGGAAAGGATGTAAGGTGCTTCCTTGCCAATTCGAATATTCTGTCTGTGTATGCCCTTAATCCAGCATTCAGACGGCAGGTCATTGCTGTCAGTAAATCCATCTTATACCCAAAAACCAGACGGACTGCTGCGAAGACAACTCCTCTGTGCATCCTGTCTGCTGAACAGGTGCCAAGTACTACAAACTTTCTTAGCCAGAGAGATATAAAATCGGCCAGATGACCTTCAGCAGATAATTCTCGGCCACCCTGCTTAATATAGGTCTCTAACATATCACCGGCTTTATAGGTGTCTATATCTTCTTCGACGATAATGTCGTCATGATTTGTCTCCCGGATTAATCTGTTAATCTCGGCTTGACTCAAGGGTTTAAATTTACCAACATACTGATCAGTCTTTTTCTTCTTTTGAACTTCGTCAGTACGGCCTTGAAACAAATAAGCCATCCACTTCGAAGAATAGCAGTTGGAGTCCCCCTCTCCACCTTGTCCCTTATAAAAAGCCTTACATATGCTGTAATGGCACATTAATTCTTCAAATACATAAAGAATCAGTGGGTTAGCTTCAGAAATCTTATTTATTTCATCAACAAAAGGGATATACTCTTCATATGGTAAATCTGCTGTTGGTAGCTGAGAAATATATGCCATTTCATGAAGGGCGAATCCCATCTCGCCTCTTGGGGTCATGAAGGTGCCGGTACGATAGTTATATCTCTCCGCTAACGCCAAGAACAGATCCGGATTTGGCTTAAAACCATAAGCAGTACACTTAATGGCATCATATAGGCCTATCGCCTTTAACTGTGTACTAAAGTTCTGCAGAATCCATCTCACTAGAGCAGTCCATCTAGTATTTTTCGGGTTCACCAGGCCGGTAAGTCTCATAGACTGTTTTGGGTATATGGCATTTTTCAGTTGAGCAAATTCGTTTGCAAAAATTGGGACTCTGACTGGCTTCAGCAGTGCCGAGTCCTCAGGAGGGATGGTGGCAGTTAGTAGTCCTCGCAGAGATGTGACATGTGGTTCAGTACCACTGCAGAATCTTCCTTGACGATATCCGATCCATCCAGCCTTTGCTTGTCGGAATGGAGTGATATCCCACTTCATCTGTCTTTGTTGACCCGAGTGGAATAAATGAGCTATATTGATGCTTTTTGTCAAACCAGTTAGATACATGGGCTGATTCACATTACCATCCCTATGATAAGAATATGCTACTTTATCGAGAGCAGGCTGGGAGTTCATGTCAATAGCATCTCCAAAAAGGAATGCTGGCTTCAAGTGGGTAACACCATCCACACTCTGTAACGGCAGTCCACTCATCAAGTTCAGCAAAGTATCATCTTCCTGATTTGTCAAAAGAGCTATTCTTGTAGAAGGTCCATCGAATTGGGGAAAACGAACATGTGATAGGTCACTTCTATAGTTATTTCTTACACTTCCTTCAAATTCTGCCTCCTGAGCTAGAATATCCACTGCAAATGAAGAATAAAGTATTAGAAATCTTGAACGTCAAGAGAGGATAAAGTTTAACATACGCTCAGTTTTTACTAAGCGTACAGCTCAACATACACTCAGTTTTACTAAGCGTACAGCTCAACTTACGCTCAGTTTTTACTAAGCGTACAGCTCAACATACGCTCAGTTTTACTAAGCGTACAGCTCAACTTACGCTCAATTTTTACTAAGCGTATGGCAGACTCAAGGTTCAGCATACGCTCAGTTTTCCTTAAGCGTATGGTAGATTCAAGGTTCAGCATACGCTCAGTTTTTCTTAAGCGTATGGCAGACTCAAGGTTCAGGATACGCTCAATTCTTTTCTAAGCGTATGGCAGACTCAAGGTTCAGTATATGCTCAGTTTATCTTAAGTGAATGATTTTAAAAGTTCAGTTTATGATCAGTTTGAGCGTATCAGCGTATGGTTGATAAGATGATCATCAAAAATTACGCTAACACAGGAGTTAGCGTATCTCAATGAGACAAATTGCCATAGCATATTCTTTTAAGATAGCGTATTTTGATATCTCTATCAAAAATATGCGTATCTTACAGATATACGCTCCAAACATATTTTTCGTAAAAACGAAAAACATGGAATACGGCTAAAACCTAAAGAGGGAATCGTATTTGCTGACGTATTAACCCTAAAGAGGGATACGTTTTCTGAGTTTTGTTCTAACCAGAGCCCTAAAAAGGGAATAGTTATTTGTTCATCATCTTCGTCCTCACCATAGAGAGGTTTCAATGGCCGTTCACTGCGTGAAATATGCTGACTGGCCGTCTTCTTGGTGGTGGCAGTGTCGATGGCAGGATGAGACGACTCCTCAGGGGCTTTCCCCTTTCCTTTCGCAGAAGCATCAGCTTTAGGCGCCATTAATGGAGGTTGAGTCGAAGACGAAGAAGGGGAAGAAGGATTTTGAGTTTCTGAAAGCACTTTTCTCTCTCGAAAGCAAAAGCTGTGGTAAAGAAATAAAATAGGTTTTGGAAGACCTATTTATAGAAGAAAGAAAGAAGTTCAAACGACGGATATTCTTTAAACAAAATCCCTAAAGATTTGCACTGATATTGAGGAAGATAACAAACTCATGCCAGCGTGTCAGGACTTATTCTCACTTTAAAAGTTCAAAGTAATTTCGAACTTTTGAAATTCATAAAGTTTGGAAACTTTGAAGGGGGTCTTGTAGGGAGTGAAAATTATGACACGCTGACATGAGACTCAGTCAAAGCCATACGCTCTAGGCTATACACTCAGTCAAAGTCATACGCTCAGTCAAAGCCATACGCTCGAGGCTATACGCTCAGCCATAGCCAAACGCTCATCCAAAGGCCGTACGCTCAGTGAATATTTTATTATTTTTTGAGATGACAGCACAGCATGTATTTAATAAAGGATGAATCTGACACTTCGTCTTTCGTGCAAAGACAGCTGTCCAATGAAGACTAGCCGTCCTATAGGTTTTCGAAGAGTCGGTTTTGTCTTTTACGAGGACAGCTCAGCATCTCTCATAAATGTAAAAGCCATCATTACTGTCAGTTTTGACAGTCTGTCAGCCATCATATTCGCAGTCACGACGCTCGAGAAGATTTTGTCAGTTATTGGAAGATATGGCGTATCAAAGAAGATTGATGATGGCCACGTGTCTACTTATTCAAACATGTCACGTGTTTACTTATTCAAACATACGACTCCTTGCCAACCAAGTGAGCGTATGGATTCCATACGACTCCTTGCCAACCAAGTGAGCGTATGGATTCCATACGACTCCTTGCCAACCAAATGAGCGTACGACTCCTTGTCAAGTGAGCGTATAGTTTCCATACGACTCCCTGTCAATAATGTGAGCGTATCAGCTTTATATGGTTCTACGCTGTCCAAGTCAGCGTATGCAAGACATGTGCCTTCAAAAGCTAGCGTATGACTCTTCTTCTAAGGCAGCGTATCACAGCAGTTGTGTCCAGAATGATTTTCAACGTGCAGTTAACAAATGTTCTCACGTGTCCTGCACTCAGTTACTCACTTCTTCAGAAGTTATGCAACGTGGCATTCATGCCATCAATCTCTCCTGAATATGCTCCACTACTTTCAACCGCACGCTAATGTGTCTCCATCAGAATTTGCCACGCGTCCCTGCAGTTATGCACACGTCAAGTAACTACCTGAGCGTATGCTTAAGGACAGTTATCCTGAACTCTATAAAAGAGAGTTTCTTTATCTTCTTCAGAGACTACAGTCAATTTCAGAGAGAACAGAGAGATTGCCCAGTTGCTGTCCAAGTTCTTCAAAGTTCGAGTTTTCTTCATCGTATCGTCCAAGGGATAAAGTAATCGTCTTCTAGATTAGATTCCTACAGTTGTAATTTTCTCAGATACAAAATAAATAAAGTGAATTTATTTATGGAAAACAATCCACCCAGACAATATTGAGAACAGAAGGTATGGTGGTATTAATGAACAAGTTAATCTGTTTACATACTATTGTAAAAAATCAAGCAAAATTCAAGAGAGGGGAACGGAGTTGATGTCGTCTGTCTGATGGAGTTGAAAGAAATGGTGACCGATATTGGTGAAGAAGAACAAATGGTAGTTGATGCAGTTCATGGAGTACATGAAGCTTTAAAAGAGCCAAATTCGGTAGCAACAAAAGGAAGGCCTTCTCAAGGGAAATCAAGCCAGCCTACAGAAAGTCAGCCTATCCCGAAGCCTAGAGTATGTAGAGTTTGTAAAAAATTGGGTCACAATTTTCGTAATTGTAAAGTACGAAAGCGAAATAGCGACAAAGAGCAAATGGAATAAAATAAAACGTCGTTGACTTAAGACAATGTCTTTCTTATGTGGCAAGATGTCATTCACACGAGACAATTAGATAAAAAATATGCTCTCCAATGCAAAAGTTTGAGAAGACAATTAGATAAAAATGGAGAATATCAAATTCCAAGTTCAAAATGGAGAATATCAAAAATGGAGAAAATATGTTCTCCGTGTAGTTCAAAACGGAGAATATCATTCTCTGTTTCAAATGACACGGAGAATATCATTCTCCGTTTCAAATTAAAACGAAGAATGAACATTCCAATGTGTTTTTAACACTGGAAATCTTATTCTCCGTTTCAAATTAAACGGAGAATGCCGTTCTCCGTTCCAAATTAAACGGCGAATAGAATCCTCAATCGTTTTAATACTGGAAACGATATTCTCCTGCAGTTCAAAACGGATAATATAATTCTTCGTTACAAATGAAACGGAGAATATAATTCTCCGTATCAAATTAAAACGGAAAATGAACATTCTAATGTGTTTTTAACACTGGGAATGCTATTCTCAGTGTAATTCAAAACGAAGAATTCTATTCTCCGTTTAATAAAACACGAAGAATGCTATTGTGGTATCGTGATTTCAATGCTAGACTTGTATTTAAGAGGTCATTGGTTCAAATATTGACTATAACAAAATTTTGTTTTATTTATACTTTTTTGTAAGTTATGTATGGAGCCTATTTAAAAGGGAAAAAACTTTGATACAGAAGAGAAACTTTGATACAGTAGGGGGTATCAAAGTTTTGATACCCCCTATGTATGACATGTGGGCCATCTCAAAATTTATGTGTATATATATGTTTACACATTTTACAAAGCAGGAGGGGCCAACATATCATATATAGGGGGTATCAAAGCTTTGATACAGTAGGGGGTATCAAAGTTTTAATACCCCCTATGTATGACATGTGGGCCCTCTCAACCAAGAGTCTTTTGAAAAATTTAAAAAAAAGGAATAATGAACTTTCTCTCTCCTCTAGGGTCTATTTATAGGCATGGGCCACTTTTTATACGCCCATTACAGCCTATGTGCCTACGAGAAGGATCAGCTCTCTGCATACTATGCGACTGTCACTTGCTGACGTGGGCAACGTATGAAGGATGGACCGTTTCAAATTCTGTTTTGATGAATCTATTAGTTCGAATTTCGAGGAAGATATCAACCGTAGTATCTTCCTGACAGGCTAGCCAAATACTATGCGCCCAAGGAGAGAGCCATGCTATACGCCCATTGCCTCGCGAGAAGATAGTCCATGCTTCTTTCAAAGTATTTCGAACTTGTTCAAGTACCGAAAACTTAGAAAGGGGTCATGTAGAAGCATAAAAAAATTTCAGTAAAATGAAGCCCCATGCGCCTAAGTCAGTATAGCCCTATGCGCCCAAGTCAGTGTAGCTCCATGCGTCCGAGTCAGTGTAGCTCCATGCGCCCAAGTCAGTGTAGCTCTATGCGCCCAGTCAAGTGTAGCTCCATACGCCCATTCAGTAAAGTTTCATGCGCCCAAGACTAGCTCCCCCAAAAGGAGGGCCCATAGCCTGAGACATGGCTATGCGCCCAAGCCTGACTCAGTCAAAGTCATGATCAAAATGTGTACCGAAGCACACGACCACGTCAGTCTCCATGAGCAGTCATGTACCGAAACATGCAGCCACGTCAACACCACGACTAATCCACGATCTCGCAGCCTGTATGCGCCTACGTCCTATGCGCCCAGAGCAGGACTATGCGCCCATATAAAAACTAATGTGTTTCCTTATGTGGGCGCATAACATCATTCCAGCTCAAGAACGACTATAAAAGGGGGGCTTCATCCCTCTTTAAAGGACAGAACGGAGAGCATTTTCAAGAGCCAAATTGCTGCACTTCTTGCCAATGAGCCGAGAGTTAGCAATTTTTTTAGGTTTTATCCCACTTTTGTAATCGGAGTGTCAACGGAGTAAAGGAGCAACTGCCGCTCGATCTCCATCGTCCCATTCCTAGAATTCTTTTTCGTACTCGGGGATCCTCAGCGCAGGATCTCTCAGGCGTACTCGATTTGTGGTGCCTTGCGCCAATAAAAAAAAGACTGTATTTTTTTCTTCTTTTTTGTACGTGTCCACTGGCAACTTGGTATACTCGAAGATGTCGGAGGAGCACAAGGAGCATTCGCGGATTGTGCTAGAGACACTGAGAAGGGAGCAACTCTATGGAAATCTGTCGAAGTATGAGTTTTTCCTAGGGCAGGTAGAGTTTTTGGGTCATGTTGTGACCGAGCATGGGATCTCAATGGACTAGAAGAAGATTTCAGCAGTGGAGCCTTGATCCACACCGAGTTCAGTCGCCAAGATTCGGAGCTTTCTGGGTCTAACAGGCTATTATCAAAACTTCGTCCAAGACTTCTCTCGGATTGCAGAGCCGATGACTAAACTCACCAGGAAAGATGTGGAGTTCATCTAGACCGTGGAGTGTCAGGATGCCTTTGTGAGATGAAGAAGAGGTTGACCACAGATCCTATCTTGACGTTGCCATCAGGGACAGGTGGTTTCACTATCTATAGTGACGCATCTGGGAAGGGCTTAGGTTGCATTCTTCAGCAGCATAGAAAGGTGATTACCTATGCATCCAGGCAATTATGTCCTCATGAGAAGAAATAACCTACCCATAATTAGGAGTTGGCAGTTGTTATTTTTGCTTTGAAGCTATTAAAACACTACATGAATGAAGAGCAAGTTGAGATCTTTACGGATCACAAGAGCTTGAGGTACGTGTTCACACAGAAGGAATTGAAAATCAGGCAAAGACGGTAGCTTGAGATGATGAAGGACTTCAATATCTCGTTGTAGTACCATCTAGGGAAGGCCAACGTAGTTGTAGATGCCTTGAGCAGGTATCCAATCGCTATGTATTTGACGATAGATCTGTTAGGGTTATATACTAAAAGTATCACTTTTGTAGTAACCTTATTTCCTTAAATTTTGAATGAGAATCATATGGACAAATATTTGCATATTGTATTTGTTGCAAGTGTTAATGCAAATGTCTGATATTCTATATTGTAGATAATATGGTGTGTGGTGTCACACAGAAGATCATATTATTAGTTTCCTATGGAGTATATAAATAGTTCACAACCTAGATGGACTTGGACAATCTATTGGAAAAGTTGTAGTGTAATCTGGTATTGGTCTATCTTGACTATAGGTTTACACTAGTACACTTTGTGTGTATTGAACAGGACCACTTGAGGTTTTTCTATTTGTACTGACTACATAAGAGAACAAACTCCTCTGTTATTATGGATGCTTGTGCTCTTAATCCGGATATAATAACAGACATGTATATGCAGTGTGCATTACTTTGACTCATAAAAGAGTAAGATTCATTATGGATCAACAACCTCTATGAATTGGGTAATAATATTTTATGTATGATGGACTGTTGATTATAAATGGAATCCATGTCCCGATACATCGGGTTGATGATGTCCCCTTAAGGAGCTCATAAGGATTGTCATGTAAACCCTGCAGGTGGATTATATCCGACATGACAAATAAAGTTGAGCGGTACTACTTAAGGATAAAAGATGTCGAATCAATATAGTTGTCAGTAACTTAATTTGATCGACGGACATACGATATCTTAACAGGGGAACCAAACGAGCATATAATAAAAGGAGCCCACAAACATAATTTGGGATTAGGAAGGTAGTACAACAATAGCTCATTAGTGGACCGAGCTATTGTTAATGGACCTGGATTGTGTGTTCGGGCTGAACACGGGATATCTAGATCCGTTAGGAGGCCTAACCCTAATTTCTCCTTATGGTCCCTGCCATAGCCTATATATATCCTCTATTCTATGGCTGCCAAATTACTGATTAGAAATCAAATACTTTCTCTAAATTCGTGATTCACGTAAGGAGAGAAAGAGAGGGCTGCCAAGAAAAAAAAAAGGTTGGGAGATCGTCCACTACACCAAATTGGCAAATTAGAAACGCTAGGTACTTTTTAATCTGAAACACTTATTTTTTGTTCCTAGGTTTTGGAACATATTAAATATGTTCCGGAGCAAAAAAACGTTCCTAATATATTTTATTTTATTTTTTAGAAAAAATATTTATTTAGATACGCTTTTTTAGTGTTCTTAATATGTTCCAAATTAAAATAATACCATGTGCATATTAAGTAGTTACCAAATAAAGCATACGTCCAAAACAAAGGAATATTTTTCTCCTATATGTAGAGTAAAACCTATACGTTCCAAATCCTAATCCTACCAATCCTTTTTTTTTTCCTCTCTTAAAATTTTCTCCTCCCTCCAGAACATCTAAATCTCCCTCCAAATTTGCACCTCCCTCTATTTTCTTGTCCGATCGGGAAGGTTTCAAGACCTTCGAGATCGCCAGAGGAAGGTTTCGAGATCGCCAGAGGAAGGTTTCGAGACCTTCGAACCCACGTAAGATCTTCGAACTGATCGCTATCTCGGAGGAAGGGTTCGCCATACGCGTACGATTGCCGTCGAGGAAGAGTTGCATCTCAGGAGAAAAGGGTTTGAAGGGCTTGCCATCATCCATCGAGGAAGGTTTATTCTTTCTATTTCCTCTATTTTTTTCTTTAATTTTTCGATTTCACCATGCCTCTCTCTCTCTCCGTATGTTCGTAAGCATATTTTTTCCACGTATTTAAGTACTGTATTTTTGTTTTCTTATTTCCCCAATTACACAAGTTACTTTGATTCTCTCTATGTGCACAGATCCTAGAAAATTATACACCAAAGGAAAATTTTCTCATAAGCAAAAGGAATAATAACTCCTTATGGATATGGATGTCAATTTTCTTCGGACCCTACGGGACTCGATTTATTTCCGGACGGGAGCGAATTTGGGGATTTAAAAATTGGGACCGGGACTGGGATGGGGATTAAACTATCTAACAGTAGAATGCTGTAGCTAGAACCCGCATAACAGTAACAGTAGATAAACTGTCTTCAGAGTAAATTATGTTATACAACTCACCAAGTTGTTGCAGGTTGCATCTAAAGTTTCTTCCTTGCCTACATTTTTCCTCAGCTTTTTGGTGTATTTCACCAAAAACATATCTTCCAGCTTGCTCCTAGGAAGGAGCCCAATGAGAAAATGTCGATATTCATTTTCTTTTAGGCCACTTGCACCATGTCTCCAAGTCCCTAGTTAACGCGTCTTACAGGGAAAAGCATATGTTATTCATATATTTCATTATGTTCTATCCTTGAATAATTTGCAAAGGCAGTCTACAAAATCTAAGAAACAAGTTAATGTGCACATGTTACAGGAAAGTCTTCTAGAGACGTTTTTTTTCCATGATACATAGTAGTCAAGAAAATATAACATTAGAGACCATGAAAGTACCTGAAATATGACATTAGAGACCAATGGAAGCAATTGATGCAGGTTTGTTTCTTATAGGACCCCTTGCATACATAATTGAAGAGCAAGCATGCCCGTTTCCAAGTGCAAGGACTAGCTTTGGTAGCAAGGTACATACATCTAACACAACGAAAACAAGGAATTTAAATAGAAAAAACTACTACAAAGAAACGTTTGAGTAGTAGTACCAATATTTAATGATAAGACGCCATGGGATATTCTAAAACTAGAATGGACCCCCTGCATCCCAATACACCCCCGCCCAGATCGGTAAAATTTGACGGATTGTCCTGGAATAAGGATTGACGAACAAGAAGAGTCCTTTTAGTAATTGAGATAATTTTTTCCAGCTCATCTTATGACATGTTGATGGGAAAATTTTTGTATGCGGAGCCTAAAATATAACTCTAGAAGTCTTAATTTTTTTGTAGTGGGTAGTCTAACTTGTTTGCATAGAAGATACTGGGATACACAATTGATAAGTATTTCATGATGTTTTATGGACCTTTTCATTTTGTTTTTAAGAAACCGTATTTTTTCTTTTTGCACCATGTTTTCAGTCTTAAACCGTATTTTGTATGTAATCAACTGTATGAAAAAACAACTGTATGTAATCAACTGTTTTTTAGATGAGGAGCATTTTAAACTGTTTTAATTCTTCAAGTAATCTGAAAAAATCAAGATCTTTGAGATAATTTGCAATTTATGTTTTCAGTTACTGTCTGCTCTGATCTCCTCTATATGAAATACCAATTTCTTCTGGCTCTCCTCATGTTTTAGTACTTCGGGTTATAATGGGAAGTCCAATATTTCCTCCAGATCCTCTTCTTTCAAATCTTCCAATCCATACCATACTTTTTGGTGATTATCTTGTGATTCAAATCAAAAGTTTATTACCAATCAACAATACTTCTATATGTAATTCAACAGGTAGTTTAGTAACAAGTTTAACCCTACAATTCAATGAAGTAGCTCAAATCCTACATATTTTCTGATCTTTTGGTGTTATTTAGGACCTGAAACCTATTTTCATCAACAGGAATATATTTTTGTTTGCTAGAAAATACTTGGAATAGTTATTTAGCTGGAATTTTTCCTTATTTCTAAAATACCCCCCTATATTTCTAAAAAAAATTATATCTAGCAACTTTGACTCACTTCAAAGTTAAGCAAATAAAGTATACACAGAAATCATGACTACAATAACAGCTCTACACATGAGCAAAGTAACAGAATCAGTAAATAAATGTTTTTGCTCCATATTTGTGTTGGTATTATTTTCAGAATCAGTAAATAAATATTTTCAGAATCAGTAACAGAATCAGTGAACACCAAAAGTTCCTGTTCCTGTTTACTATGACATTTATACTTGACATTTAATAGGTTTAGGATATTATTTTGGCTTCCTATTGTAAGTTTGGCAAGTAGTACTAGTGTAGTACACTTAGCCAAATTGACTAGACTCGGACGATATTCCAACTGGAACCAAAACCTCACCCAAGAATCAACGGTTTTCCAAGCCTAAACAAGGCAATGTAATTCTTTTTGGTGATTATCTTGTGATTCAAATCAAAAGTTTATTACCAATCAACAATACTTCTATATGTAATTCTACAGATTAGTTTAGCAAAGTAACCGAATCAGTAAATAAATATTTTCAGAATCAGTAACAGAATCAGTGAACACCAAAAGTTCCTGTTCCTGTTTACTATGACATTTATACTTGACATTTAATAGGTTTAGGATACTATTTTGGCTTCCTATTGTAAGTTTGGCAAGTAGTACTAGTGTAGTACACTTAGCCAAATTGACTAGACTCGGACGATATTCCAACTGGAACCAAAACCTCACCCAAGAATCAACGGTTTTCCAAGCCTAAACAAGGCAATGTAATTCTTTTTGGTGATTATCTTGTGATTCAAATCAAAAGTTTATTACCAATCAACAATACTTCTATATGTAATTCTACAGATTAATTTAGCAAAGTAACCGAATCAGTAAATAAATATTTTCAGAATCAGTAACAGAATCAGTGAACACCAAAAGTTCCTGTTCCTGTTTACTATGACATTTATACTTGACATTTAATAGGTTTAGGATATTATTTTGGCTTCCTATTGTAAGTTTGGCAAGTAGTACTAGTGTAGTACACTTAGCCAAATTGACTAGACTCGGACGATATTCCAACTGGAACCAAAACCTCACCCAAGAATCAACGGTTTTCCAAGCCTAAACAAGGCAATGTAATTCTTTTTGGTGATTATCTTGTGATTCAAATCAAAAGTTTATTACCAATCAACAATACTTCTATATGTAATTCTACAGATAGTTTAGTTACAAGTTTAACCCTACAAGTTTAATTTATTTAACACATGTCATACATCTTGGAGATCCTTAATATAATTGTAATGTATTCCTATGAGTTTATTGAGTATTTACTTTATTTGTTTTTATTTTCTACAGATCTATCTTGTAAAAAGAATTTTTTTTGGTATAGAAAATGCCTTTGGACAAGTCATGGATGAGTAAACGGGGGGACTTAGAATATATTGAAGGTGTCAAACAATTTGTGAATTTTGTCAAGGAGAATGCTAACGGAGAAGACCGTTTTTTATGCCCATGTGTTCGATGCAGAAACTCGAAGGAACATATAGAGCTTGATTTAATCAGCTTTTATTTGTTGTCAAATGGTATTGATCAGAGCTATGTGCTATGGGATCAACATGGAGAAAAATCGATGGGCCATAAGTCTACAACAATACAACTCGACCCAATCAAAGAAGCTGATCAACCTATGATGGAAGAACTTGTTGATGATGTTTTCAATGTGAATAATTGGGGGAATGAGCACGAGTTAGAAGACATGAATATTACACTTGAAGGTGGAGTAGGAGGCGATCAAACTATTGGTTCTGAGACCGAGATGAATGAGAGTAGAAAATACAAAAAATACAGGGAGATGGCAACACAACCTCTGTACAATGGTTGTCCTAAGGGTAAGACAATGTTGTCTACCATTATCGAGCTACAGAATTTGAAAACACGATACAGTTTGACTGGGAATAGCGTGACTGCTATATTGGATTGGGTAAAGTCTTTATTTGTAGAAAACTGCAATCTTCCAAAAAATTATCCACAAATGAAGAACATGATTAAGGACTTGGGAATGGAATGTGAAACCATACATGCATGCAGAAATGGTTGCATCCTATATTGGAAGGAATACAACCAACATCATATGTGTCCCAAATGTGGAGTCAGCAGGTATAAGCTTGTCTTTGAGCATGACTCTAAGGTAAAAAAAGGTGTCAAAAAAGAGCCAGCAAAATTTGTGAAATATTTTCCATTGATTCCAAGGCTAAAGAGATTCTTTAGCATTCCTTGGATCGCAGATGCAATGACTTGGCATAAGAAGGCAAAAACTGATGGAAATCTAATGAGACATCCATGCGACTCAGGTCAATGGGATTCAATTAATGTCAATTGGCCAGATTTTGCCGCTGAGGCTAGAAATTTACGACTTGCAATATCAATTGATGGCTTTAACCCACATGGAACTCAAAGCAACACTTATAGTTGTTGGCCGGTGATTCTAGCACCTTTAAATCTTCCACCATCTTTGTGCATGAAAAAGGAGTTCTCATTGTTGACTTTATTAATATCAGGGCCCAAATCACCAGGCAAACACATCGATGTGTTTCTAGAACCACTTGTAGATGAATTGAAAGAGCTATGGGTAAATGGTGTGCCGACGTGGGACGCATTTACTAAAACCTCTTTTACAATGAAAGCAATGTTGATATGGGGGGGTCCATGATTTACCTGCATATGGAACACTATCTGGTTGCAATATTCATGGCTATAATGCTTGTCCAGTATGCGCCGATGATGTTGACTCTGAGCATCTTGAAGACTCAAATAAAATATGTTATCGAGGCTATCGTCGATTTTTAAGGCCCGACCACAAGTTCAAAAATGATAAAAGATTCAACAAGACTGTAGATCATCGACCAACTCCACGACGATTATCTGGTGACGAAGTGGAACAACGAATTTCTGAAATTCTTAATAGTAATGATAGGCAAGGGGTTAGTAGAGCTACCGGCAAAAGAAGAAAGAGTAAGAACATTGGTAAAAAACGCAAGGTTGTGGTAGATGAAGATGTCAATATAGATGTTAATTCCACTATTGCACCTCCATGGTCGAGAAGGTCAATTTTGTTTGATTTGCCATACTGGAAGTTCCTTGAGGTTCGTCATAACATCGACATCATGCATACGGAAAAGAATGTCACTGATCACTTATTAAGCATGTTGATGAATGTCACCAGAAAAACAAAAGATGGGTTGAAGGCACGAAAAGATTTGAAGAAACTGGGCATCAATAAGAAATTGTGGTTGGTAGAAGAAAAAGACACCGGAAAAACTTCAATGCCAAAGGCGTCATACACCTTAACTAAGGAGGAGAAGGAAGAATTTTGTCGTTGCTTGAAAGATTTAAAATTACCGACGGGATTTTCCTCCAACTTAAGTAATTTGGTGACTATCCAACCTCCAGAACTAAGGGGGCTTAAATCACATGTATGCAACACTTGCTTCCAGTTTTGCTTAAACATGCTTTTAAAAAGGAGAAGGACTTGAGAATTGCTATTCACAGAATCAGTTTATTCTTTAATATCTTATGTGCTAAAGTGGTAAATAAGGAGGAACTCCGTAAAGCAAAGAGGGCATTGGTGGAAGCAATGTGTATTCTTGAAAAGGAACTTCCTCCCTCCTTTTTTGTCATAAGTGTGCATTGCATGATTCATTTGGCAGATGAGGCTTTGGCATGTGGCCCAGTTAGATTCAGATGGATGTACCCATTTGAAAGGTATACTATCTTACTTTTTTAAGAAAATATGTTTTGCATTTAATGCAATTTCACTTATTCTATTTAATATAACTTTTTAATTATGTCATGGCAGATTAATGAAGCGGTATAAAGAGTATACCCTTAATAAAAGATACATAGAAGGCTCTATAGCAGAGTCTTATCTTGCAGATGAATCTGTGATGTATTGCATGGAATATATGCCAAATACAAGCATTGGTACTCATAAGTCGACTCGAGAAGATTGGTTGGATGAGGATGTTGACTTTACAGATGAGAAACCTTTAGATGTTGGAAAAGTCATTGAGCTAAACAATGTACAATTTGAACAAGCACGAAAGTGGGTACTCAACCGACTTGAAGACTTGGACGATTGGGAAGAGTAGGTTTTATCCATATATTTAGTTAAATGACTATTATATTTGTTAAGGGTATGAGTTATTTTGATTGTTGTGAATTTATGCAGTAAGTATGCAGAATATTTCCGAAGGACGACTGTCCAGATTCGAAAAGATTGGGCTACTAAGACGAGCACATCAATCAAGGAATTCATTCCTTGGTTGTGTGATGAGGTAATTTACCTAAGCTAAGTAGCATTTTCTTAATAGTTTGTGTCACTTTTCAAGTTTTTTGACTAGTAAAATCTTTTGCAATACAGTTACAGAAGACCGGGGAAACTAATACAACCTTATGGAGATTAGCCAATGGTCCAATGTATAAGGCAACAAGATACAATAAATATTGTGTCAATGGTTTTGTCTTTTCGTCAAGTTCTTCCGATACAAATTTGGTGACTCAGGATAGTGGTGTATCTATGAAGGCTTATACTACTTTTGTTGCTGGTCGAAAAGACAAAAATCCAAAGGAAGGAATGATGACTTACTATGGAATAATTAGAGATATATTGGAGTTGGACTACATAGATTTTAAGGAGACTGTATTTTATTGTGATTGGGTCAAGGTGGAGGATTCAAAAAATGGATGTAAGGTTGATCCTATTTGGAACCTTGTGATGGTAAATTTGAAGAAGCTCAAGAACAAAGAAAAAGTGGAGGAGGATCCATTCATTTTAGCTCGAGAAGCCAGTGGAGTATTCTATTCAAAAGATCAAAAGGAAGATGGATGGCACGTGGTTTTACATACGCCCAAGAGGCTAACTAAACAAGTTGACATGATAAGCATCCCTACCGACTATCAATCCATTTTGAATGACAACCCTAACCTTCAAAATTTGTTCAATTTTGATGAATGAACATATTATAGTGCATTGCTTCATTGGAAAATTGTATGGTCTTACTTTCTATAGAATTCCTTAGTTTGTACTCCAAAAGGTTGTATCTGTCCATCATCTTATCATAAATTGTTATTCACCTTACTCATTTTTATTTATTTATTTGATTGAACTTTTCTCTCTCTGGATTGAAGGTCATGGATACTCAATTGGTTTATTGATAACAACTACAATATTTGTACTGTTTATTGGAACTCAAATCTAAAGCAGTGTCTTCATTGCATATGATACGCATATGATACGTTTGGCACAGTAACAGCCATCCCAATTAACTTTTTGCCATGCTTTTTGTTCCCTTTGGAGTCCAGGCATTGGCAGCCCTTATCCGTTCTGCCCGTATCCATTGATTGTTGATAAACTAATTATCTGTCAACTCCTTTTGAACTAATTATCCATTGATTGTTGCCCAACAGTAAAAAAATTGTTGATAAACTAATAATCAATATGCTGAATTAGGAATTTAGCATCTGTCAACTCCTTTTGAACTGTGCTAAACTGCATTCTGATATTATCTATACCCTGATCAGTCACTGTTTGTGGAACCCTATCAGCATGCTCCAAAGATGTGGTTCTGTTTCCTGAATCCTCTTTCCAAAATGCTGTCTGTGGAAGTTATTTTGTTAGCAAAATCTGCAGTCTCAACCTTCTTATGAGCAAGTTTCATCTCATGATTGCACGTCACTTGTGATGTATAACCACCTCGATCAATCCTACTCAAAATTTCCGTCTCCTTGAAATTTACATCATTTCTTTCATGTGTTGCATACAAACCTAATCCTGCAGTGCCCCTGCATTCAGTCTGTTTGGCATCCCTGCGTCCTACATTATGATCACAAATATCAAGATGTTCCATGAGGTCTGTCCCCGCAGATGTCCCCCTTGAGACTTTCAGGTATCCTCTTTCTTGCTTAAGATAATCTATTTTTTGCAACTAACTGGGCTTGCCGTGCTTCCATATGCTGAGTTAAGAATTTAGCATCTGTCAACTCCTTTTGAACTGTGCTAAACTGCATTCTGATATTATCTATACCCTGAGTAAGTATGCATGTGGACTATTATTGGAAATTTGTAGAGCTATAGCTGCAAAGTCTATTAGTAAGATTTACTTATGAAATTAGGGGCGTGTGTTTGTGTTTGGAATATGCTTCAGGTGGGATGGGGAATTTACACCACCTGTCACTCTATGTTAATATTTGCAAGAGATTTAAAGTTTACTCGAGGTACTCCAGAAATCTAGACTTTGGCTTACAATCTAGGACTTTTTCTGCCAGGGTTGAGTATGGCTAACCAAAGCTGCATGTGAGAAGCTCAATATTTGTTCAGCGATTCAAAGAATAATGTGCTCTTTTAAACCCAACGAAGTACAAAAACTGCAAACATGTAATACCCTATCATAATTCTACCAAATGGTGCCGAGTCTTCTCCAAATCCGAACATGTAAACCTGTTATATTTAATTACAACTTCAAAACCCAGTAAGCAATACATCCTTATCCAAAAACATTCCGCAAAATGCGAATCTTGTGGATAAATATATGATAAGTATCAGGTTGTCTGTGTGTGTATTCTCTGCTAGTGTGCCTGGAAGAAACAAATTGATAATCATGCTACAGAAGACGTGAATTTGGAACCTGGAGCATTGGGGTCTTCTTCACCGTGTCAAGTGTGGTATCATGATATACTGTGTAATTTGCATATTCTGCAGCTATACCAGTAAATAATAAGATGCTAATTATGGAATCATGAAGAAAATCTTTAACCAGGATCTAAAGATTGGTAGTCCACTGAGTTATATTGAACTGTGTAGTTAGGAATTGAGAATTTGTAGTTGAGAATCAGTTTATATTCCTGGTTAAGAGATGTAATGCAGTAAATTTTCTGTCTAAGATCTAACAGGCCTTAGAGCAGTTTGATGTGCATCAACTTCATCAACATAAGATCTAACAGGCCTTATAGAAGAGGATTTAACAACATCGGTTTTAACCGTTTTCATGAACTAATTTTTGTGAAACAGAAAGTCTAAGCAATTGAATCATTTCAGGTTTGATCATTTCCAGAATGACATTGTTTCATAAGTGTAGTGGTGAAATGTGCATAATAATGGGTGTCAATAGTAAAGTTTAACACAAGATACACTTTGTTCTGGTTGTCCATCTCTTTCGTTCAGATCTTGCACAAATATTTCAGCAATACAAGTATTATCCTTTAAATGGTTCTTAAGGACTAAAATATGTAACTAATACAGGGCAAGCTATCAAAAGCTTCATGACCAAAACAGCACATAATCAAGAAGTGGCAAGATAACTTGGATTACATTTTCAGCGAGAAATACAATAGCAGATGATGGGAACATAGAGATCATCATGTGCCACCATAGCATATTTGAACTACATTAAGCAAGCTTGCTTCAGGGAGTTGAGTTTACTTGTTTGCATCATAATAATCATTCAACACAAAGTAAATGTTCACTTGTCTGAGTTTGGGACCCTGTAACTGTCCCTTTAGCAGTCTTCTTCCTGAACAATAGCAACATAAATAATCTGTTAGAAGAAATAATTTTCGGTAGTGAATCTATTCTAGACAGACCTTACCATATGAACCATGTTTTTTCCAATGTCCATATAATGCTCAAGTTGGCGACGCAGATTATCAACTTCCCTGATGACAATGAACATACAGGTAATGGTATTTTCAACTTCCCTGATGACAATGAACATACAGAGAGTATCAGTAAATGTTCACTTGTTTGCATCATAATAAACATTCGACACAAAGTAAATGACTTGTTTGCATCATAATAAACATTCTTGTCCTTTAGACTGTTTGGTTTGCATCATAATAATCATTTCATTTTTTGTTGATACTGAAGGTTTTCTTGATAAGCACAATGTCAGAACATATGGGCAGCAACTTCACTCAAGAAAATCTAGTATCACAAGATAGCAACAAACCTCGGAAGAAAATTGACTTCAACCGACATGGAAAAGCAATTGGAAAGGGAGCGCCTCACTTTATGCACCGTGTTGGCGAGATTGTGAAGTCACATGCGTCCATCAAGTATACTGACTGGAGGTTGGTTCCTGATCACCAGAAGGATGAAATTTGGAATGGCATATTGGTGAGATAGACATTTTCAACATTTCTTCATTAAATTTTAAGGGGTTTTTTATTTAGAAAATAGTACATTAATATATGTTTTATTCCTCTTAACATATGTTTATTGCAGAAAGAATTTGAAGTACCAACCTACATCAAAAGACATCTTCAGGGTTCAATGGCGAGTGTGTTTAGGAAGCATAAAAATACTTTGCGGAAGAATTTTTGGACAAGTATCCAAATATAGAGGCACAAAAATTGAATATTCCTCCTAGAACAAAAAAAGAGGATTGTGAGCAATTCTGTGAAAATGAGTGTGGGGAAAAATCAAAAGAACGTAGAGTGAAAAATGCTGAAAACAAGAAGCTTAGTAGATGTGGCCATACTGGAGGACGTAAGAGTGCTGCAATGGTTGAGGAGGAAATGGTATGTATTCTGGTCCACCTTTGTTATAGTTCAATGGTTAAAATAATATAATAATAACCATTTATGGTACAGATTCAAAAACAAGCAGATCCTACTATTCCAATTTCACGAACTGCAGTGTGGATAGAAACTCATACTAGAAAGGATAAAAGCATATTGCCGAGCGCTGTGGAGCTGATGGTGAGATAAATGACATTAGTAAAGTTTAATGCATATACATAAATATTTTTCTATTTATTTAGTTATGTTCAATATCACATTACAGGAGAAAATTAAGGAAAAGGTCGAGGAAGCTAAAAATAGTGAAAACAATAGCGACATTCACCCGTTATCAATTGATTATGATCCTTTGACTCAAGTTCTAGGTAAGAACTCAAATGGCAGTCTTCCGGGTGTTGGTAGCCATGTTTCTAGGAGACAGTATGAGGATTGTCTTCCTTGCCATATAATGCTATTGAATGAACGAGCGGAAAGAAAGATTACAGAAAAGAATTTTGAAAGGTTGGAGTCAAAAGTTGATTTATGTTTGAACATGTGTTCGGTGAGTACCTAACATTACTTTATCAAAGCCCTAAAAAATAAACTTGATTGTGTAAAATCATATTTGTGCATTAATTAATTGTTGTTATGTACTCTAGAAAAACTTCTCACAAACAGAAGCAGAAGCAATTGTTGGGTCTTCGCCGCCTGCAATGATGATGAACATGAATCTGACAAAAAAAAGACATTCCTTAGCTGAAGGAGGCTCGATGGCATCTGCACGCAATGCTGTTGAAGTGGCAGACAATGAGCCTACTGAAGTGGCATGCAATCAACCTACTGAAGTGGCATGCAATCAACCTACTAAAGTGGCATGCAATCAATCTACTGAAGTTGCAAGATTGTGCGAGCTGCTTGACTGGGATGGAAACTGTCTTGCAATTGCGAAGGAGGTAGTAGATCCAATCCATCGGGGTATATGTCATGGCTATGTCTTGGAACCTGATGAATTAAAGGTGAGCATGGTTACACGAAAGATGTTCTCTGCAAAGATTTACAAGGCTGATAAAAATCCAGAATCGAAAAAAATTGGAGAAGTTGCCCTCGGCGATTTTCTTGTGTGGAACAAGTCATTCGTCAAATATATGGAGCCATAGTAAGTCCTATTTCTCTTCATTATAATTTTGCTAGTACAATAATCCGCTTCATTCTTTTATTACTGCGATATAATTTGATTAGTCCTTGACATACTTGTCTTAGTTCTATAAATTTTATTGAATTATTTTCTTTTGTTCTGAATAGGTTCCTGAGAAAACTTTTCACTGAAGATTTGCCTCGACTTTTTGTGCGCACGAAGGAAGATTGCTGTTGATTTTTAGAAAGGCAAGCATTAGGCCATGTTTCAAATAATTTCAAATGGATTCAACTGAAGGAAACAAACATTTTTTGAGGAGCTGTTAGTGACTATAGTTGATGCTCGAAAACTTGGTTGTTCTTCTTGGTATCTGTTTAACTTTTATTTACTTGAGCATTAATGGCAAATTTTTTTAAAGTTATAAAATTACTTGTAGTTTCTTTTCCTATCATAATAGTGTATGAGATAGTGTCCATGTTTTGCTCTTCCTCGTTTTGGCATTCAATGTGGCTTTTCTCTTGTGTGTGTTTGACTGCCTCTATTATGTACACTGTAAGCCAAGGAGCTTCTCGAACCTAGTAATGTGATGTACAATGGATCAAATGTTCAAATTGCTCAAATGCTCACTCATTCATTTGTGTTTAAGCTATTATTTTTGTATGATTTAGAATAGAATAATAGGTACGCTTACAAAATGAAATTAACAAATAAATAGGTACGCTTACAAAATGTTACAAAATTTGCCACAAGAATGATGAAAAAGTGTTACAATTTATATTTAGAAACGAGTAGAACGTGTTCCTAATTGATATTTAGAAACATTTCAAAGATGTTTCAAAAATAATTTAGAAACACATCACATATGTTCCAAAATCGACATTTGGAACGCTGTATAACTGTTCCAAACCAAATTTAGGAACGTAGTCTAACTGTTCCAAATATTGCAACGCCACTTTTAGGAACGGTTATGATATGTTCCTAAAAATATTAGGAACATACAATAATTGTTCCTAAAGGCCTTTTTTGGTGTAGTGGTCGCCCACACGACGTCCAACTCTAGGAAGGAATACGTGCAGAAGATCTTGGGGTCGTCCGCTCGAGATTGCCTGGAATTACTTGTCTCCTTTTCGTCGCAGGTATAATTCGTGAACCCTAGTTTCCGCCTATGAAGGGTTAGAACACGTATTAGATCTTTTTAACTTTCTATCGATCAATAGGCACACCAAAAAAAAGGTCATGGGAATCCCCAGTTCCATCAATTGGTATCAGAGCCACTTTGGATCGACATATTGATTGATACGTCCATGTTGTCCAATAAAACCTGCGCTGTGTAATAGTCGATAGATGAAGATCTGTTCTAACTCGGTTTTGTATGCATCTTAGATCCAACTATTATTGTCCAATGCATATTTTTGATTGTGTTGTTTAAACCACGGATATGTCGTAGATGTTGTTGTTGCTGTGGATGTAATTAAAATCACGAGGGTTGATCGTGCTTATTATTTTAATTTTTCAATCTAGATTATGTGTGAACTCCTTCGGGAGGTATAGGATTGATGTAATTTTAATTATTTTTGATCAATCGTGATGGCGGTGGTGGTTGTTGCTGACGTCGGACGAAATACTGGTTTTAAGCAGTCCAGAGGCAGACAGATGATTTTCGATGAAAGAATCGACAGCCAAAACCTAAAAAAACTCGGGACGCTGCCCTGAACCCCGCAACCTGACCGGGCAGGTCGAACCCCGAATAGATCTGTATAGCGCCAGATTTTGGATTCGGATAGTTGAGGACGGAGCAGCAATAATGACCATAATAGTTGGATATTTTCTCTTATTTTTGTCATTTTACTTTTTTCTGATTATGCATGTTTATTATTGTGTGGATGTTTTTTTTGAAAAACTAAGCATACATTAATAATGGACAACATGGACATAATATCAACTAGTAGAAAAATCCTCATTATTAAATAACTAAGTGGGAGAGGATATTTATTTAGTATAAATCCTATGGTCTCCATTACTGGTTTACAGGTGACGTAATTATACTTGCGCATTGGCTTTAGTGCTTTCCTCCATATCGGATGAGTATAATTATGGATCACCAGTACAAACTTCCTTAGGGATAATTGTAGAAAGTTACCTAGTATGTGTTCACTTCTCCATCTGAACGAACTCATTACAAGGTAATAGACTTAGTATTAAGTAATGGTATACACTTAGATACAAATAATGGTATCCACCCCATCGGAGTCACTACTATTATATGTATGACCAGAGCAAGACCAGTATATTAATTTTATTTGTCATAAAGTTATGTTGACATGATAATACAATTAATTAGAAAAACCTACTTGAACAAAGTTGAATTTGTATACGTACATACTATCGTGGCATGCTAAATTCATGATGTTCAAGGTGTTGGTGAATTTCTTATTATTATTTTGAGGGAATCAATATTTAGTTAATTCAAAAAAAATTCTCTACATAATTTTATTTATGTGATTATCAGGATTTCAAAAATGGGTTCTTTCAGTCCACTTATGGTGATTCTTAAAGAAAATAAACTTACTGGATAAAATTATATTGACTGGAAACGTAATTTAGACATTGTTCTGACTGCTGAGGAGTACAAATATGTACTTGTTAAGAAATGCCCACCTACGCCTGATGCTAACTCTGATGAAGAGTTCAAAGAGGCTTATAAGAAGTAAAAAAAGGCAGATAAGATGGCGCGGTGTTACATTCTGGCATCTATGTCAAATGTACTGCAACATCAATATCAGGCCATGACCACAGCTTATGACATGATGTATAACCTCAAGAAACTCTTCGGACATCAGAGTAGAGCAGCTAGGCAGTTTGCTATAAAATGTTTGATGAATCCAAAAATGGCTGAGGGTACACCAGTAAGGGATCATGTTCTCAAGATGATGGGTCATCTGAATGAAATAGAGATCCTTGGAGCTGAAATCGATGGAGAATTCTAGGTCGATATCATTCTCGGAACTCTGCCTAAAAGTTTTGACAATTTCTGCATTAATCACAACATGAACAAAAGGTTGTATAGTTTGGCAGAACTTACAAAAGAGCTACAGGATGCTGAATCTCTCGTTTGGCAGAGTGGTCATATTTTTGTTTCTGAAAAGGCTTCTACTTCTAAGCCAAAAGACGGTAAGAAGAAGAATAACATTCAGAAATATGCAAACTCAGCAAAGAAGGGCATAGGACCTCAGGCGCGATAAAAAAGCCGAAAGGCAAATATTTCAAGTGCAAAGGGTCAGGACATTGGAAGACTGATTGTCCACTTCTCAAACAAAGGAACAAAGAAGGTATATCTCATTTACTAGTAGTTGAAATATGTTTAGTGGTGTTATCTATCGGTACCTGGTATGTAGATACATGAGCCACTAATCATGTCTGCAATACATTGCCGGGGTTCTAGGAAACCAGACGGCTCAGTGATGGAGAGATATGCTTGTTTATGGGTGATGATACAAAAGTATCGGTCGTTGTATTAGGAGATGTTACTTTATCATTTGGTAGAAATGAGTCTTTGACATTGAGAGATTGTCTTTATGTACCTTCACTTAGAAGAAATTTAGTTTCTGTTTCTATGTTAGTTAAGGATGGATATTCAGTTTATTTTAATGACAATATTGTTATTAGAAAGAATAAACATTTTATCTGTTCTGCTGCATTGGTTGATAATCTATATGTCATTAATCCAATTTCGTCCACAATGCAACTTATGGAAATGAATAATATGTCATCTAACTTAAATAAGAGAAAAGAACCTTCTTGTATGAACCAAACATATCTTTGGCACTTACGATTGGAGCATATTAACCTAAGAAGGATTCAAAGACTGGTTGATGATGGACCTTTGAGTCCATTGGAAGTGGAGACACTACCAGTCTGTGAATCCTGCTTGGAAGGTAAAATGACCAAAATGCCTTTTACGGCGAAGGGGTAAGGGCCAAAGATGTGTTGGAATTGGTTCATTCTGATTTATGAGGACCCATGACTATCCAAGCTAGAGGTGGCTTCGAATATTTTGTCACATTTATTGACGATTATTCAAGGTATGGATACATTTATTTGATGTGCCTTAAGTCTGAGTACTTTGAGAAATTCAAAGAGTACAAGGCTGAAACAGAGAAACGTCATGAAAAATGTATCAAGTTATTACGATCAGATCATGATGGTGAGTACCTCTTTGGAGAGTTAAGGGATTATTTATCACAGGCTGGGATTGTATCCCAATTGACTGCATCTGGAACGCCCTAGCAGAATGGTGTAGCCGAAAAAAAAATAGAACTCTTATGGAGATGGTTAGATCAATGATGAGTTATTCAGATTTGCAAGATTCATTTTGGGGATATGCCTTAGAGACTGCAGCTTATATTTTGAACTTGGTTCCTTCTAAGTCAGTACCTCTTACTCCCACAGAGCTATGTATTGGGCGTAAGCCTAGTCTGAAACATGTTCGCATTTGGGGTAGTCCAGCACATGTGCTGAATGGAAAAGCGGATAAGTTAAAATCTCGTACAGAAGTACGCTTGTTTGTAGGCTATCCAAGAAGAACGAAAGGAGGTTTATTTTATAGTCCTAAGGATCAGAAGGTCAGTGTTAGACCAATGCCCGATTCTTAGAGAAAGACTATGTGATGAACCATAAACCAACAAGTAGAGTTGTTCTAGAAGAACTGAGACATGAGACACCAAGTACTTCAGTTACAACAGTACAAGAGGATGAACCACAAATAACTGCACAATGTATCCACCCCATCGGAGTCACTACTATTATATGTATGACCAGAGCAAGACCAGTATATTAATTTTATTTGTCATAAAGTTATGTTGACATGATAATACAATTAATTAGAAAAACCTACTTGAACAAAGTTGAATTTGTATACGTACATACTATCGTGGCATGCTAAATTCATGATGTTCAAGGTGTTGGTGAATTTCTTATTATTGTTTTGAGGGAATCAATATTTAGTTAATTCAAAAAAAATTCTCTACATAATTTTATTTATGTGATTATCAGGATTTCAAAAATGGGTTCTTTCAGTCCACTTATGGTGATTCTTAAAGAAAACAAACTTACTGGATAAAATTATATTGACTGGAAACATAATTTAGACATTGTTCTGACTGCTGAGGAGTACAAATATGTACTTGTTAAGAAATGCCCACCTACGCCTGATGCTAACTCTGATGAAGAGTTCAAAGAGGCTTATAAGAAGTAGAAAAAGGCAGATAAGATGGCACGGTGTTACATTCTGGCATCTATGTCAAATGTACTGCAACATCAATATCAGGCCATGACCACAGCTTATGACATGATGTATAACCTCAAGCAACTCTTCGGACATCAGAGTAGAGCAGCTAGGCAGTTTGCTATGAAATGTTTGATGAATCCAAAAATGGCTGAGGGTACACCAGTAAGGGATCATGTTCTCAAGATGATGGGTCATCTGAATGAAATGGAGATCCTTGGAGCTGAAATCGATGGGGAATTCTAGGTCGATATCATTCTCGGAACTCTGCCTAAAAGTTTTGACAATTTCTGCATTAATCACAACATGAACAAAAGGTTGTATAGTTTGGCAGAACTTACAAAAGAGCTACAGGATGCTGAATCTCTCGTTTGGCAGAGTGGTCATATTTTTGTTTCTGAAAAGGCTTCTACTTCTAAGCCAAAAGACGGTAAGAAGAAGAATAACATTCAGAAATATGCAAACTCAGCAAAGAAGGGCATAGGACCTCAGGCGCGATAAAAAAGCCGAAAGGCAAATATTTCAAGTGCAAAGGGTCAGGACATTGGAAGACTGATTGTCCACTTCTCAAACAAAGGAACAAAGAAGGTATATCTCATTTACTAGTAGTTGAAATATGTTTAGTGGTATTATCTATCGGTACCTGGTATGTAGATACATGAGCCACTAATCATGTCTGCAATACATTGCCGGGGTTCTAGGAAACCAGACGGCTCAGTGATGGAGAGATATGCTTGTTTATGGGTGATGATACAAAAGTATCGGTCGTTGTATTAGGAGATGTTACTTTATCATTTGGTAGAAATGAGTCTTTGACATTGAGAGATTGTCTTTATGTACCTTCACTTAGAAGAAATTTAGTTTCTGTTTCTATGTTAGTTAAGGATGGATATTCAGTTTATTTTAATGATAATATTGTTATTAGAAAGAATAAACATTTTATCTGTTCTGCTGCATTGGTTGATAATCTATATGTCATTAATCCAATTTCGTCCACAATGCAACTTATGGAAATGAATAATATGTCATCTAACTTAAATAAGAGAAAAGAACCTTCTTGTATGAACCAAACATATCTTTGGCACTTACGATTGGAGCATATTAACCTAAGAAGGATTCAAAGACTGGTTGATGATGGACCTTTGAGTCCATTGGAAGTGGAGACACTACCAGTCTGTGAATCCTGCTTGGAAGGTAAAATGACCAAAATGCCTTTTACGGCGAAGGGGTAAGGGCCAAAGATGTGTTGGAATTGGTTCATTCTGATTTATGAGGACCCATGACTATCCAAGCTAGAGGTGGCTTCGAATATTTTGTCACATTTATTGACGATTATTCAAGGTATGGATACATTTATTTGATGTGCCGTAAGTCTGAGTACTTTGAGAAATTCAAAGAGTACAAGGCTGAAACAGAGAAACGTCATGAAAAATGTATCAAGTTATTACGATCAGATCATGATGGTGAGTACCTCTTTGGAGAGTTAAGGGATTATTTATCACAGGCTGGGATTGTATCCCAATTGACTGCATCTGGAACGCCCTAGCAGAATGGTGTAGCCGAAAAAAAATAGAACTCTTATGGAGATGGTTAGATCAATGATGAGTTATTCAGATTTGCAAGATTCATTTTGGGGATATGCCTTAGAGACTGCAGCTTATATTTTGAACTTGGTTCCTTCTAAGTCAGTACCTCTTACTCCCACAGAGCTATGTATTGGGCGTAAGCCTAGTCTGAAACATGTTCGCATTTGGGGTAGTCCAGCACATGTGCTGAATGGAAAAGCGGATAAGTTAAAATCTCGTACAGAAGTACGCTTGTTTGTAGGCTATCCAAGAGGAACGAAAGGAGGTTTATTTTATAGTCCTAAGGATCAGAAGGTCAGTGTTAGACCAATGCCCGATTCTTAGAGAAAGACTATGTGATGAACCATAAACCAACAAGTAGAGTTGTTCTAGAAGAACTGAGACGTGAGACACCAAGTACTTCAGTTACAACAGTACAAGAGGATGAACCACAAATAACTGCACAATGTGTCACAAATGTTACACCATAACCGATAGTGTCTCGTCGTAGTGGAAGGGTTGTGATACAACCTGATAGATATATGTTCTTGGGAGAGTAGTCAGACTTCGTCCCTGAGAAAAAAGATTATGATCCCTGTACCTACAATGAAGCACTCCAAGATAAAGATGCACAGTCTTGGCAAAAAGCAATGATATCTGAAATAGAATCTATGGATTCTAATTTGGTCTGGGAGCTTGTAGAACCACCCGTTGGTGTAAAAGCCATTGGATGCAAGTGGGTCTATAGGAGAAAAAAAGGATCAGATGGTAAGGTTGAAACCTTTAAAGCTCGGCTTGTAGCAAAAGGTCTTACTCAAAGAGAGGGTATCGATTATGAGGAAAGCTTTTCTCTTGTAGCCATGCTTAAGTCTATCCGGATTCTTTTATCTATTACAGCTCATCTCGATTATGAGATTTGGCAAATGGATGTCAAGATAACTTTCCTTATTGGAAGTCTTGAGGAAGATATCTATATGAAGCAACTAGACGGGTTCATTGAAAAGGGCCAAGAGCATCTTGTTTGTAAGCTCAAGAAGTCCATTTATGGACTTAAGCAAGCTTCCAGATCTTACAACATATGTTTTGATCAGGTGATAAAATCCTTTGGATTTGATCAATGTCTGGATGAATCACGTGTGTACAGAAAGTGTGACAGAAACGTGGTATTGTTCCTAGTACTTTATGTAGATGACATCTTGCTCATTGGAAATAATGTGAAGCTATTATCTGATGTAAGGGTATGGTTATCAAACAGTTTGATATGAAGGACTTAGAAGAAGTAGGTCATATCCTTGGGATCAAAGTTCTACGAGATTGCAAGCAAAGGATATTAGGCTTATCCCAAGCTTCCTATATCGATACTGTACTAACTCATTTTAGTATGCAAACTCTAAGAAAGGTTTCTTACCTTTTAGACATGGAATTGCTCTATCAAAGGAGCAGTGTCCGAGGACACCTATAGAGATAGAGAACATGAAGACAGTTCCTTATGCTTCAGCAGTAGGAAGCTTAATGTATGTAATGCTATGTACGAGACCAGACATCTGCTCTGTCGTAGGCATGGTCAGCAGATATCAGTCTAACCCGGGACAAGAGCACTGAACTGCCGTAAAGCATATTTTGAAGTACCTGAAAATGACTAAAGAGTATATGCTAGTTTACCAGGCAAATAGTTTAGTTCCTTTGGGGTATACAGACTCAGATTTTCAGTCAGATAGGGATTCCAGAAAATCTACCTCAGGTTTTGTGTTTACTTTAGGAGGTGGAGCCATTGTGTGGAGGAGTATCAAGCAAAAATGTATTGCTGATTCTACCATGGAAGCCGAGTATTTGGCAGCCTCTGAGGCAGCCAAAGAAGCAGTTTGGCTCAGAAACTTTCTGTTGGACTTGGATGTGGTATCTAGTTTGCCTAAGTTTATTACACTTTATTGTGATAATAGTGGTGCAGTTGCAAACTCGAAGAAACCACGAGCCCATAAGACAGGCAAACACATTGAGCACAAATAACACCTAATATAAGATTTCATAAAGAAAGAAAAAGTTGATGTGATCAAGATAGCATCAGCCGACAACCTAGCTGATCCCTTTACAAAGAGCTTAGCAGCTAAGGCTTTTGATAGTCATATTGAGGGAATGGGAGTTAGATGTGTAGCAGCATGGCTTTAAGTATAAGTGGAATATTTGTAATAGTATACTGAAAAGCAATGCTTTGAGTATAAGTGGGAGATTGTTAGGGTTATATACTAAAAGCATCACTTTTGAAGTAACCTTATTTCCTTAAATTTTGAATGAGAATCATATGGGCAAATGTTTACATATTGTATTTGTTGCAAGTATTAATGCAAATGTCTGATATTCTATATTGTAGATAATATGGTGTGTGGTGTCACACAGAAGATCATATTATCAGTTCCCTATGGAGTATATAAATAGTTCACAACCTAGATGCACTTGGACAATCTATTGGAAAAGTTGTAGTGTAATCTGGTATTAGTCTATCTTGACTATATGTTTACACTAGTACACTTTGTGTGTATTGAACAAGACCACTTGAGGTTGTTCTCTTTGTACTGACTACATAAGAGAACAAACACCTCTGTTATTATGGATGCTTGTGCTCTTAATCCGGATATAATAACAGACGTGTATATGCAGTTTGTATTACTTTTACTCATAAAAGAGTGAGATTCATTATGGATTAACAACCTCTATGAATTGGGTAATAACATTGTATGTATGATGGGCTGTTGATTATAAATAGAATCCATGTCCCGATACATCGGGTTGATGATGTCCCCTTAAGGAGCTCATAAGGATTGTCATGTAAACCCTGCAGCTGGATTATATCTGACATGACAAATAAAGTTGAGCGGTACTACTTATGGATAAAAGATATCGAATCAATATAGTTGTCATTAACTTAATTTGATCGACGGACATACAATATCCTAACATGGGGAGCCAAACGAGCATATAATAAAAGGAGCCCACAAATATAATTTAGGATTAGGGAGGTATTGTAACAATAGCTCATTAGTGGACCGAGCTATTGTTAATGGGCCTGGATTGTGTGTTCGGGCTGAACACGGGATATCCAGATCCATTAGGAGGCCTAACCCTAATTTTTCCTCATGGTCCCTGCCGTAGCCTATATATATCCTCTATTCTCTGGCCGCCAGATTACTGATTAGAAATCAAATACTTTCTCTAAATTCGTGATTCACGTAAGGATAGAAAGAGAGGGCTGCCAAGGAGAAGAAAAGGTTGGTAGATCGTCGCCCACACGACGTCCAACTCGAGGAAGGAATACGTGCAGAAGATCTTGGGGTCGTCCGCTCGAGATTGGCAGGAATTACTTGTCTCCTTTATGTCGCAGGTATAATTTGTGAACCCTTGTTTTCGCCTATGAAGGGTTAGAACACGTATTAGATCTTTTTAACTTTCTATCGATCAATACATACACCAAAGAAAGGGCCCTGGGAATCCCCAGTTCCATCAAGATCAGCATCTTTTGGTCGATCTGGATAGTTTGGGTATCGAGGAGGTTTTTTTGGGCATATAGATTCAGATATAGGACTTACATATTCAGTCTGAGTTGTTGGACATAGTCAGATCAGCACAGTATGTTGATGTTTCACTGAGGAGCATCAGGGAGCAGGTGCGGGAAGGTTTGCTAGACGATTTCTCTATAGCCAAAGATGGGTTACTGAGGCACGGTGTTAGACTGTGCGTTCCGAATGGAGAGCTACGAAAGGTGGTTCTTCAGAAAGCGCATCGATCTCAGTACTCTATGCATTCTGGAGCCAACAAGATATACAGAGACCTGAGAAAGCACATATGGTGGTACGGTATAAAGCAAGAGGTAGCTCAGTTTGTATCTCAATGCCTGGTGTGACAGTAGGTGAAAGCTGAGAGACAGAGGCTAGGTGGTCTGCTTCAGCCACTACTCATTTCATAGTGGAAGTGGAAGCATATTACTGTAGACTTTGTGTCTGGAATTCTACAATCTTCGAGAGGAAAAGACACGATTTGGGTTATCGTTGATAGATTGACCAAATCGGCCCACTTTTTGCCTTTCAAGGTGGGACTATCTACAGAGAAGCTGGCAGAGATGTATGTGCGTCAGACAGTCAGATTGCACGGAGTTCCGGTGAGCATAGTCTCAGATCGGGATAGTCATTTCACTACTTTAAGGGGAATTTACTTACTAGCTTGGACACCCAGCTCAAGTTCAGTACCACATATCACCCTCAGACAGACGGACAGTCGAAGAGGACCATCCAGACACTCGAGGATATGCTTCACACTTGTGTGTTAGATTTCAGGGGCTCTTAGGAGGACCATCTCCACCTAGTAGAGTTTTCTTACAACAACAGCTATCAGGCCAGTATAGAGATGTCGCCATTCGAGGCTCTATACGGACGAAGATGTCGCACTCCTTTGTCATAGGACAATATCGACAAAAGAGTTTTACTGGGCCCAAAGATGGTGGTGGATGCAGTAGAGAAGGTTAGGTTGATCAGGGATAGACTTCGGATGGCTCAGGATAGACAGCGGCATTGGGCCGATAGCCACCGGAGACCGTTAGAATTCGAGGTTAGTATCAATTTTTCTGTTTGTGCTTGCTTGTGATTGTTTACTTTAGGGTCTTGTATTGAGTCATATATTGTGTCTAGGTTAGTGATATGGTATTCCTAAGGATTTTTCCGACACGGGGCACGATTCGCTTTGGCCGAGACAGAAAGCTTTGTCCGCTCTTCGTCGGACCTTTCACTATTCTTTAACGGGTCGGTGTAGTGGCCTATCGACTAGACTTGCCGCTTACGCTCGAGGGAGTTCATAACGTGTTCCTTATGTCACAGCTAAGACGGTACATGGCAGATCCTAGCCATGTATTGGATCATTCTGTGAAAGAGGTGGGGCCTACTCTCAACAATACAGAACAGCCTGTAGAAATTCTGGATCGTCGGAAGAAGGTACGCCAGAACCAGGTTATACCCTTGGTTTGTGTCGCATGGAGGCATCACTCTCCAGGTGAGCCTACTTGGGGGAGAGAGGACGAGATGCGGGAGCGTTACCCTTATCTCTTCGAGCCTAGAGGTATTATTCTCTTTGTTCTTGCTTGTGTTTCTTGTGCTAGTTTGCTCTAATTTCGAGGATAAAATTATTTTTAGGAGGGTAGATTTGTCACCCCCACTATCCTAGATAGGGCTATTATAGTCATTTATCTTATTTTATTATTTAAATATTTATTTAAATTTTTATTGTTAGTATAATTACCTTGATGGTTAAACAATTATTTTTAAAGATAAATATATATGTAATATTGAGTTTTTATTTATAAAAGTTTTATTAGAATTAATAAATATAGGATACAAATTATTTAGTTTTATTTATAAATAATTTAGATTTTATTTATATATAATTGTTTGGTATTGTTTATATATATATATATATATATATATATATATATATATATATATAAAGTATATATATATATATATATATATATATATATATATATATATATATATATATATATATATATATATATAATACTACATTAAAATATATATGTATATATATATATGTTTTTTTTATATATATGTATATATATATATATATATATATATATATATATATATATATATATATATATATATATATATATATATAAAATATATATATATATATATAATACTACATAACAAAACACACACACACACCAGCAGAAACAAACTTAAGCCCAACTGGGTTTCTTCCCACGACAAACCGACCAAAGCCCATAAACCCCCTTTAGAGCAAACCGAGCCATATATAGCTATGTGGCCGACCCCCCTTCCCTTTATAATTTGGAACGATAGAGAGAGGAAGGATTTGCAAACCCTAATCCCCATCTAAGCTGCCATCAGCAGAATCGTCCCGACCACCTCGACGACCACCACGACTGTCGGAGGCTGCCAGCAACCGCCTGAACCGGCCGCGCACACGTCATAAAAATTGATTACAAAAAAATAAGAAAAAACTATTTTTGAAAACTGAATTTTAGGAAATTTTTCTCGATACGATGTGCACCCGATCAAACCGGACGATGTGATCGCAACCGAAAGCATCGAAAGGTGCGTATCGACTTCGCAGACGTGTGGGCTTTGACGGAGTTCAAATTGGTTGCGTGTGCACGATGAATTTTATGTGTATCCGTCAAAATTCATCGTATCGGCCTTTTTACAAATTAGTCAATTACTATGTGCACGATCAACATATCGAGATAAAACTTGTGCCAACAGGACCGTGTCATTTTTCTGGTCCTATATACCAAGTTTGGTCCGATTCTGAGGAGGTCGACTAGAACGTTATTTTGGCGGGCCTGCGACCCGATCCAACGGGCCAATTTATGCATGGCCCACCGAAATCCAACTTTGGACATATGATTGGATTTGTCTCATCAAATCGGACCTATAGACATATAGTTTGATGACTTTAGAGACCGTAGGTACTGGCATATTTTTTGGTACAAAGCGGATCCAACGATAGATATCGTTTTGGTCCAAATTACCGTTTTGTCCATGTGTCCAGAATTTAACTTATAGATAGGATATCCTAGTTAATTTAACTATTCTGAAAATGTTTGTATTAACTGTTTCTGCATTAGGAGACAGTTGTGCGAGTTGACCATTGGTGGCTCATTTGAATGATTCGTAGTATCGATTTTCTCAGCTCAGGACAGCAGACGAGTACATTCTATGATAGTTTTTATTACTTTGATATCTACTATATCTGAATCAGTTGTAGTGTTTTACTTGATTCTTGACACGAGGATACACGGACTAGTATACGTTGGATCTCGTCAAGAGATGTTATTCCTGGTTTACCTAGTATATTAGTACATTGTTCGATCTTGTTTTCTATACTTGTATAGACACAAATTTAGAAGTGGGCTGGCCCCCTGCTTTTGAATCCCGTGCCATGACATATCATGGTTGGATCCATTATACTATTCGGGGATGGGGAGTTATTAGAGGTTATGTGATCAATATCCATTCTGTAACTTTTTCTGTGCTGGCTCCACCCTCACTACACGTAGGGTGTAGTCTGACCTGTTACTTCTTGTGCTCGCTTTCCATGTTGGCGGCTTGACCATATATATGTATTTTCTATGATAGCCGGTCAAATGGAACATCATGATCTTGACCCAAGCTGATCACATAGCGCTCTAATACTCAAGGCACTTTTTTAATGTTTATATCGTACATCAGATTTACATTGACTGCTTATATTCCAGTTTTATCTTATATCTCACCTATGACATGATATCCAGTTCTCTTGTACTGTTTTACTTTCAGTCTTGATATTTCATTATAATTGTCTCTTATAGTATTTGTCAATTCACATGGAACTGTTATTGGCATTTGTACTTGCTCATATCCTGACAGGATAACCCCCATTATTTTTCAGAGGACTTAGATACAGATTGCCCGACCTACTACGGGTTTGGCATAGGTGGAGTTTACGACCAAGACCTGCCCGTGGATCCGGTGTACGTAGAGGACGGACCGCCTGTAGTGACTTAATTTAACTAGCTTTTGTTTGGATTTGTATTCCAGCTTGATACATTGGGTCTGTAGAACTTTACTTGGGATTATTTTATTTGAACTGGTGTTTGTGACTGCACATTTGTTTCAGACTATCTACTTCCATCTTTACCTTTATCATTCGTGCTTATCTTCCTTCGATTTATGTGATTGAGTTGTGATTATATTCCTCCATGCGGAGATGACAGGTTATCTTATTGTGTCTTAGATGCTATATGTTCTAGATGACCTTCCCAACATTCTACCGCCGATGTTGCGGCATATGTCGGACGTACCCACGTACTCGTGCCCCTAAACAGGGTGCGGGTCGTGACAATTAGTGCTAATTATTGTTAGTCATGACTTTAACAATTAGAATTAATTAAGTTTAGTTGTCATAAAAGAAAATTTTCTTTTAGTTGTAGAGATTCCTTGCTTTAGTTAATTAGATTTCATTCATAACAAATAGAGATTATTTCTAATTAGGGCTTCATCCCTTCATTCGATCTCACTCATTGGCCTCATTTTTTCCAAAGCTTCTTCTTCCCCACGTAAACCCAATTTCCTACCAATTCAACTCAATCAACTTCCAATTTCATTCATCCTCACCATCATGAAGGCCTAGAGCATTGGAGAGCACAAGAAGATCCATAGGAGAGGAGCTTGCTAGGAGTTCGTGCCCGACTCGTCCCTTCTGTGTCCAAATTTAGAGTTCTCCAAAGGAGGGACAAACAAGTTTGATAAATATCTATTATTCACCAATTTTATGATTAGGAACACCCATTTGTAACTACCTAAATTTAAAATTCTATTTTTGGAAAAACAACATTATAATTGTTTAGAATTTATAAAATTATTTTTGGATTATTATGAATCTATTTCTAATCCTAATTATTATTATTTAATTAATTAATTTCATTTCAGAATTATTTTATTATTTAATTATTGGTGAACCTACAAAGCTTTGGGCTTGGATTGTGGGCTAGGTATTCTAATTGCATACCAAGTTTTAGGCTTGGATTGTGGGCTACTAGCTAATATTGTACTACTAATTTTTGTGCAAATTATTAATGGACTTTATACTATTTAATATTTTATAATTAGTTATAATTACTAGATTAGTTGGTAACTAATTATTAATTAGTTAGTTGTTAGTTAGCTTTTCCCTAATCACCCCTAGATCTATTAGAAATTATATTTATGCTATTAAGGCTTGGAGAGCACTCCAATTAATTCTATTAGAATATTGAGGACTCCCTAATATTTTATTACAAAAAATTCTATTAGCCAGCCTGTCTCTAACTCGCCGGATTGCCGCGTGGTGCCCGCCATCTCCGGCCACCCATCCGAGCTCCTCTCTAGCATGTTCTTTCCTATCCTCTCCAACGCCACCGCTATCCCTCGTTCGGACACTGCTCCACCACCCAGCCACACGACCACCACCATCACTATCATCAGCACCGAACCCCGACGAACTTCCTTACTCTTTCTCATGTCCTTATCCTTCTACACTGTCTACTGTCACAGCACCGCCATATCTACTACCTACAGCCACCAGCATAAAAACTCCTCCGCCACCAGCCCTAACCTCGACTACTCTTCTCCTCCACTATCACCAAACCCTACCACCGACAACCCTTACCGACACCCTCCGGTCGGACAGCCCCATCTGACCATCCCGATCATCCCCGCGTGCACACACACTACCGCCTCCATCCCCTGACTCTACCGACCCCGTTCTCGGCTTCCTCTTTCTAGCTTCCATGACCACCATTGTCTGCACCCAAACCACTATTGCCACCATACAAACCACCAATACTACCAAAAATATCGCCACCACTCACCTGGTCTCCGCCCGAGCCCCGACGAGCTTTGCAGCCCGATTCTGTCACCAAAACCCCTCGACTACTATAATGAACTCAGATCTGCACTCCCTAGCGTCGCCGCTGTGCTCGACTCCACCTTTTCCTGGCCAACGGGCTACATCCAGATCCATGACGTCCTCACCCGTCGTGCCTGGACTCGTTCTTCCTCCAACTATGACGCAGATCTAGCGTGGCTGCATTGTCATAGCTGAGCAACCTCACCACCGATACTGCTCTGCCGCCTCGGTAAGATTTTGCATCTTTCTCTCGACCTCTCCCCTTTCCGCTCTCTCTTCCTCTCTACTCTCTCGATCATTCTTTTTCTTCTTCAATGTCGGCTCCATCTTTCTCTCTCCTAATGAGAAGAGAAATGATATGGTTTAAAACCCTAACACGGATTGGCTGGGCTACAAGCCCAGTTGCTATTTTAATATATGTTAACATCGGCTGCGGGCTTCAAGACTAATATTGGTGATTGTTTTTACTTTAATCGAATTTGGGCTAATTTATTAAAGAAGACTTTGTTTTATACTGGGCTTAACTCTGAACCCGTTGGGTTTCAGGCTTTAAGCTATCAGCCTAATAGATTTATTGGTTATGTTATGAATGTATTAATCTTATGGGTTTGAGCCCATTAAAAACTTTTTATAAGATTTAAGTAATATGGAGCTATTTATTATTTAAAAGTTTCGATTAAACAAATTAGGCCTTGGGCCTATATAGTTGGAATAATAAAAATTATTTTGAACTTTATTTTTAGGCTTTAAACCAATTATCTTCTAGATTAACTTATTATAAGTTTTTTAATATATATTATTATTGTTATTATTAGTATTATTATTATTATTATTATTTCAAATAATGTCTAAATAGTTACCAATATTTTCTAAATGACTAAATAGTATTTTAAATAGATCTAAATATTTTCCAAATAAGCATAATTATGAGGTTATTTATTTATCAAAATTCCTTTTAGATTCTGAATGATTATTTCGATCATGACTAATTAAATCCCTTCTTTGTGACGTGGATTTCTGTCTCGATATCGATAATCGTGTCGAACTCTGATTCTGTACTTATATATTTCAACTGAGCTATTTGGACTCTTCTGGACTCAAAGGAACTGTGTGTCTCGTCGTTCGGGACCATTTATTGGATTTTGGCTTCTAAGCTATTTCGTGTCGACACATTTGTGTCGTTCATATCGACAACAACTAACCGAGGTAATTACTCATGATGATCACTTTCATTTCTTGATAGTTACTCTATTCATGATTTAGATATACATTTCTTGATTATTGATACGACGGTTTCATGAGATTAGTGTTATGGATTCTATTACATTATTATCATGTTCTTGTTCCTGAGTTTATCCTGTACATATTTACTATTAAGATAAATCCATGATTACTAGTTGGTCACGAAATAACTTAGTGATCAGAGCCCATATTCCTGTCCCATGTACCCTGTCGATATTTAATCATACACGGCACGTATGATTAGGCGTACTAAGTAAATCCCTCAGCCCGATCACATATAGAACGTGTTATTTCAAACACACTTAGTGTAGATATTTCTTATGCATTTCATACTGCTCATGTCACATACTTGATTTTCTATATGATTATCATTCCAGTTTACTTACTTATCAGTTCATGTTACCGTACTTTACTTCCATGTCACATATGCTACTTCATGTGATATAGTTTCTATCATGTTATGAATAATAGATCAGGAATTGTACGTGCTTCAATCCTGACAAGCTAACAACATTTTTAGGCAAGGACTTAGAGCACTGGTGTTCCACTTACTATGGCACACCTGAGGCAGATCATATCTTAGCCGAGGATGCAGAAGATGATATAGCGGACTTACTACTGGAGGTTGTTTAGTTAGTATAGCTTTTATTTTCTGTTGATTAGAATTTTGTTGTCAAAACACCTGCTGAGTTGTACTCTATTCTGGGATTTCTGTATTTGACTCTCTTTTAAACTCTATGAACTTGTCATTTCTATTTCATATCTACCCGTTAGCACTTGTTGTCACGACCCGCACCTGCATTTCAGGATGCAAGTGCGTGAGCAAGCCAGCTACGTACCAAGCGGACTCCAGCCCAACTCGAATACTTAAACGTTGTCTGGACTACGGTAATGTGCTTAATCATGGTAAGGTAAAACTATATCTCAATCCATAATAAGAATATAAAACAAGAATGAACACTATGGGTCGTAGTCTGCAGCCCACTAGCATACATGTCCGATTAGACTCGAAGAATATTATGAGTCTGTAAAGTAAGCCAACAAGCAGAGTATATCATGATAAGGAATAAAAGTACGAACAGATATTAAATGTAATAACAATACCTGGATCCTGTAAGTACATCATAATCATCTACCATCCTGCTATGCTAACTATCTCCATGCAATCGCTAAACCTGAAGAGATCATCAGGTCCTCAGGGGACATAGCAATATACATAAAAACATTCATATCTAACAGTTCTATCATGCATAAGAATATAAACAGGATATAAACGGAAAAGGAGATAGAAACTAACAGGTGACTATGAACACGGATACGGGAACGACTACGCATAAATGAACTGTTGGAAGAACAAGTAAACAAGAGATCAATGGAATACCAAACCCTCGTCCCGAGTGGACTCACAGGTTTGAACTAATTACTAACCTGCACCCCGAATGTGGACTCGCGGGTTAGTTTACAAAAAACACCCTCGTCCCGTGTGTGGACTCTCTAGCACAAATGAATCAAGATAACACCCTCGTCCCGAGTGTGGACTCTCTGGCGCAAATGAATCAAGATAAATACCCTCGTCCCGAGTGTGGACTCACAGGTGCAAACAAATAAAAATAGCAGTTCAGTTACATATACTCGTAGATATGACTCAGTCAAGATACAGGTGATGACACATATAACTCAGTCAAGACACAGGTAAGGACATCTCTAGTATGAACTATAATGAGAACAAGCCCGGTATTACTACACTATCAAGTCACGAAAAGATGGTGATGTACAAGCAAGACAAATACACTGATATACATGGTATGAAGAAAACCTATAACCGAAATCAACTAGAGAACTAAACGATAACATATAAAACGAAAGACTATAAGCATGTAAATAAATTGTAGAGGGAGGCAAGGTATCTTGCCTGGTTCCGCGATGTGAGGATACAGTTTCGCTCCCGTGTCCACGCCTCCGAAATCCAATGCTCCTACATAATTTATTTAACTATTACGAAACTTATAAGAGAACCTAATTAACTAAATTAATATTTTAAACTACTTTAACTATACTCAAATATCTCGTAGGACTACATAAATTGTATAACATACATACGTGTCCAACGAGACCTCAGAACACAGTTTTAGGGTTTTCGACCTTCCAATTAATCGATTATGACCCCACGTCAATAACACACTTAAAAATCATATTAAATTCCTAAAAATAAAATTTAAAACTATGTCCTACAGTATTAACTTTGAAATTCCAGAATTACGATTTATAAAAAAATTATGTGACTAGTTGACTACTACGCCACCTAATCTACCCAAAACTCGTCATAAACATGGTCAATTACTCAAAATAGATAAAATACCCATAAATATATTATAAACAGAATTTAAGTACCTTATTTCAAAGAATATCATCATGGGTACAAGGGTTAAGTTATGCTACAAGTTTGGGACATTCTAGGTCAGTAAGTTACCCAAAAATAGCTAGTTTTGACCTATAATTTTCTCGACCAGATTTGAGTTGATAAATTCATGAAAAAATACTTTAAAATCCTAATTTATATATATGAACACACATAAAATTCAATTTCAAAAATAACCACCAATTACTTATAGTTCCCTCACAACGGGGTTAATTTGATCCTACCGAAACATGAATATTACGACTATAAATCATGAAACTTTTATAGATGATTATATGTAGAAAAAGCCATCAAAATATGATTTCTATATATTTAATAACATATTTTTCTACATAAATTTAGTAAGGGTTTGAGATAGAAAAATTACGGTTTCTTACCAAAAGTCATTGCTACAGAGGTTGTGAAGACTTCTCATTGCCAAAGCTCCAACCTTTCTTGCTATATTTGCTTGTTAAACCTCTCTTGGTGAGTTTGGAAGGGTTGACAATGGCTATAGCTGGTTGGATGGAGAAGATGGAGTTTTTAGGATTTGTTTTGAGTGGTTGGGTAGATGTATGGTGGAGGAGATGAGTTTTTGTGAAGGATGGAGAGATGTGCAATGGAGAAGATGATGTATGGAGGGCTATGGGGGAGAGGTGCTGCCAAAATTGGGATAGGGAGGGGGGTTGGTCGGCTATGGGGAGGGAGAGAAAAGAAGAATTAAGTTAGGGTTAGGGTTTGGGTTAAGTTGATATACATATATGGGCCTTTTGGGTTGCATGCATAAAAAGGAGTGGAAATTCTATTCCTCTTAGATGTTTGGCCATGGGGGGTTTGCTTAGCCGAATACTTCATGGTGATGGTCCACTTGGCATGGTTTGGTTGTTTGGTGAGTTGGCTAATTGATTGGATTGAGGATTAAAAAGGTCTTTCCTAACATAGACTAATTAAATCTATCAATATAAATACAATCCAAAATCTGAATTAAATACAAAATATATGTATTTATTAATACCCAACATGCCTACTTAGGATTGGGATGGACTTTGGGTCAAATATAAACTAATGCCAACTAGGATTACACATAGACACTTTCTATAAATAAAAACTTTCCAAAATTAAAAACATATTAATATTAATAAAATATATATACAAAACATATATCAACATGAAGGTATTTGAGAGTACTACGTGTCTATTTAGATTTGGATTTGGTTCGGGTCAAGTCGGGGCTAAATTGGTACAACCGGGTCTCCTGGAAAGTCAATAATCTAATAATTAAATAAATAAATCATCGGTGGGGGTTAAGTCGCAACTTGGCCTGGTTTTCCTAGTTAGAACACACCTATGTCTCATCCTTCCCTACCATGGCTAAAACACTAGTCAAAGCACACGTGTGTACTATTCGTACCATAATTCTTGATCACCTTGTACTCCAAAACTCAACCATGGCTAAGGTATAATAATAACTATTTAATTTAAAGATATTCATAATTTCCATAAATTCCTATTTAAGCCAAATAAATAAATAATCCAAAATTTTTGGGGTTTTACACTTATGATTGAGTTAGAATCTGGATATCATGATTATATTTTGTTGATTGTATTCGATATACTTGAGGATTTGACAGCTAATTAGTACCGCCGACTTTATGGCATAGGTTGAATGTGCTTCCACGTGCATGTGCCCGAACTTTTGGGTACGAATCATGACATATTTTTATGTTGGACTATGCAGGTCTCATCTTCGCAATTAGAGCGATGTCGTGGCAGTACAATGAATTTGTTGTATTACTGCGAGCCTGCGATAGGATATAAAAAATACGATATTAGGGTAAGTGAATACCCAATCACGAATTAGGATTCCCTGATAGGTTCCTGGGATGACCCCCGAGAATCTTTCTATAATCCCTATCTCGAAATATGTTTTCCTTGTTCTTGTCTACTCTTCCTTAATTTGTTGTTGAATTTGATTCTTAGAGTTCGTTATTGACTTTGATTTTTGTATCAAAATAAATTTTATGGAATAAATTAAGGTATATTTTGATGACATATTTGATGAGGACAGTATGAAAGGTAAACGTCTGTTTTAGTCGTGGAGTCTAGAGTTTATTACAGCCATACTAGCTATCGTGACAAGAACATAGACCCTGATTTTTAATATATTCATCTTAGTTATGGAATTTAGAGTTTTTTGCAGCCATACCGGGTGACATAGTAAGAATTTTAGATAACATGATTACAGAGGTATGTACCTTAGTTATGGACTCTATCGTTTATCGTAGCTATGCTTAATGGCATGGCGAGGATTCTGGGTGACATGATTATGGATAGACGTATATGATTATCAGATCGTATCCTAAATTGGTTCTTAACATATCACCTCTATCATTTCACTCTTATTATTATATAATTTATTACCATCACTATCCCTAGCTAAGGAGTATGGACATCCTTAGTTCCTTTAGTCAATTTCCTTTTAGTGCCTTACTTTTATTAATTCCCAGAGTTCTTTGAATAGTATAGTAATTGATAACTTACAGATACGTTTGTGTCATTAAGTTTCAGTGTTAATTGTTGGGAGTGTAGCTTATGAGTCTGTGAGTGATTCATGGTTGGACATGTGAGCTATAGGCATCAATCTGGAGATAACTTATAGTGCAGTACCTTTGTAACAATAGTTCTATCGTAGGAGAGTAGAGTATGATGATTACCTCATCCTTCCCTCCACAAATTCTATCTTTTGATTTCTTACTATTGAAACTATCCTTTGATTTTCAATTACTAAATTTTGACTCAATTTGAACGTGACTAAATAATTTTGATTATAAATCTTAATCGTACCAAGTTTTGATTCTTGATCACACACGAATGGTTTTAATTTTGATCATACCTAGAATTCATTTCTATTATTACTCATGACTAGGCTTTAATCATATCTTAACCATGACTAGATTCTACCTAAATAATGATTCTATTCTTAATCATGCAAAAAAATTAATCTTGGTCATATTTAGATGACTTTGCTTTGCATGACTAGACGGCCTTGATTCTCATAATCATAACTATATTTTGATTGTGCATAAACTTTCTGGTCATGCCTAGTTAACTTAAATTCTATTGACCATGGTCATATTTGAATTTATCCTTAGTCGTGCCTAAGCGTTGATCTTTGGTCACACCTATATGACCTTGATTCTGACTTTGATTGTGCCTATCATCCTACAACTAAATTTTGATCATTTTGACTTGCTCATGATTTTGGTATAAACGAGTTCATCTTTTAGTTGTGACTAGCTCGTATAAAAATTGGATTTTATTCTTTTCGTTCATATACGATTTTGAAGTATAATTTTAAATCTGTCCCCAATCGTATCTAATGATTTGAAATTGTGCTATAATTGATCATTCCTAAATAATTTTTGACCATATTTTGATGTTATTCATAATCGTACAAATCAAGCTATTTCACAAAATTTGAGGAATCAATGAAGAATGAAACACGATACACCAGAGATTTGAAGGAATAAGTTATAGTGTGGTGGTGATACATTTTAAACTGGTTATGACACTTTGGACAATGAGATAAAATTGCTGGAGAAATGTGTAACCTAGGAATGAAAGCAAAGGCAAGAAGATAGTAGCATTATTGAATTTCAGGAATAGTTATGTTTAAATAATTATTTCTAGTATGGATTATTTTCATATAAAGATAGAAGGTGGAAGAATTCGAAAGAAGAAGAATAGTAGATAATGAAATTAAATGGGGAGAAATTATAAATAATTGAGAGTTATATTCTTTAGATCAGTGAGGCTATTCAAGAGTGAATTGATTTCAAAGAAATTCTGATACTAGAGGTTACAAATTCTTGAGATATTTTTTATATTGAATTAAGGTTAAGACATTAATTTAAAGAATCTAAATTGGAGAGATTTGAACTTTTAAGGATGACTAAGTTTGATAATGGATTAAGGCAAAAAAATAAAAATAAAAAAAGATTGAGAAGTATGATTGAGGACGTACGTTATAGTAGTTTGATTTCATGATTAATGGTTCTGTTAGTGGTATTTCTGGATTGGCAAATAGAAGCGTAATTCAGGAATGGTGACCAGGTAAACCTTGTAGTAGTAGGATGAGATGATTATCTTGTATTCTCTTTCTGCATATCATAGCATGTAATACTTTTTTCCTATAATAGAGATCTTATTTTCCTATTCTTGTAAATCATCCTTTGAATTCATTATTAGTAGAATCAATTCCATTTGATTACGACTATATGATTTTGATTTTATTCTTAATTGTACTTGAAATATTTTAATCGTGATTTCGATTATATTGTTAATTACATCTAAATTTTAATTTATTTTTGACTTGATTTATTCCAAATGGTGCCCAAAATTTTAATTTTAGTCATGATCTTGTGATTTAGATTCTATTGTACGTACCTAAATTTTTATTTTATTGATTGTGGCTATATTATGATTTTACCCTTAATCATGCCCATGTTCTAATCTTAAATCACACCATCGTGCCTAAATATGGATTCTATTATTGTCATGCCTAAATTTAGATTATACACTTAATCATATTTAGGTCCTACCTGACAAGTTCTATCTTAGACATTACTCTATTCTTGGATATGCCAACTAATAGTCATGCCTATATGACTTTACCTAACTAGGTGACTTTGATTTCATACATTGATTTATTCTTAAATCGTGCCTAAATTCTGGTCTTTTATCACATCTGTATGATTTTGACCCTGAGTTAACGTCTATATGATTTTGACCTTGAGTTGACGTCCATATGATTTTGACCTTGTGTTGATCGTGCCTTAACCATTCTGTGCTTAGATTTCAATTTGATCGTACCTAATAATTTTGATCTAGACGATTTTATTCTATATCGTGCCTAAGAGATTTGATTTATTTCTTCATCTTACTTACACAATTTTGATTTCGATACCATCCTTGATTGTGCCTAAATCATACTGTATTTGATCATGCCTGAATAGTTTGATTTCGATACCATCAGGTTGCTTTGCTCGTACGTGAATGATTTTGTTGATAATTAGATTTGTTTATCCTTTGTCTGTCAAATCAAATCATTTTGTTAATCGTGCGTAAATAATTTAATTATATCATAGGTCGTGCCAAATCAAATTATTTTATTAATCATTCCTAAATGATTTGGTTTCTATTCTTGGTCATGCCTTAATCATGATTAGATTTTGATCGTGCCAATACCATTTCTAAATTCTTTTAATTGACTAATCTTACACGTGCCAAATCGTATAATTCTGGTATTTAATCGTGTCCAAGTGATTTTGCTTATATTAATTTTGTACTTAGATTTTAGTAATATCTTTGATCATATTTAGATTTTAATTTTATTGGTAATGTTAATTTAAATTTCAAGGACAAAATTTCTTTTAAGGTGTGTAGACTTGTAACGACCTATACTTAAAAATTATATTTTTGGAAAAATAATATTATACTTTTAAAAATTTATAAAATCATTTTCGAATTAATTATGAATTTATTTCTAATCCTAATTATTATTATTTATTTATTTAATTTTTTTAGAATTTTTTTATTATTTAATTATTGGTAAGCCAACCAAGCCTTGGGCTTGGATTGTGGGCTAGCTATTGTAATTGCCTACCAAGTCTTGGACTTTGATTGTGGGATACTAACTAATATTGTATTCCTAATTTTTGTGCTAATTATTAATAGACTTTATATTATTTAATAGTTTGTAATTAGTTATTAATTACTAGATTAGTTAGTAACTATTTGTTATTTAGTTAGTGGTTAGTTAGATTTTTACTAATCACCCCTAGATCAATTACAAATTACATTTGTGCTACTAAGGCTTGGAGAACACTCCAATTATTCCTATTAAAATATTGGGGAATCCTCAATATTTTATTACAACAAATTCTATTCCTACTACACTCAGCCTAGCCAGTCTGCGTCTACTTCGTCGGACCGCCGCGTGATGCCGGCCATCTCCGGCCACCCATCCGAGCTCCTCCCTGGCCTGTTCCTATGCCCTGCCCACTATCATGACATCGCCATTTCCACCACCCATAGCCACCAGCATCAGCACTACACCGCCACCAGCCCTAACCCCAAGTACTCTTCTTATCCTCCATCACCAAATGCCCACCACTGACAACCCTCACCGACCCCCTCCAGTCAGACAGCCCCACCTGACCATCCTGATCATCCCCATGCGCACACACACCACCGCCTCCATCCCATGACTCCACCGACCCCGTCCCCGGCTTCCTTCTTCCAGCCACCATGACCACCACCGTCTGCACCTAAACCACCATCGCCACCATATAAACCACCACTACTACCAAAAACACTGCCACCACTCACCTGGTCTCATCTAGAGCCCCGGCGAGCTCTGTCACCCGATTCTGCCGCCAAAACCCCTCGACCACCATAACGAAGTCAGATTCTCACTTCCTAGCGCCACCCCCGTGCTTGACTCCACCTTTCCCTGGCCAACCGGTAACATCCAGATTGGTGACGTCCTCACCCGCAGCGCCTGGACCTGTTCCTCCTGCGGCCTCAATGCAGATCCGGCGTGGCCGCACCGTCATCGTCGAGCAACCTCACCACCGAGACTACTCCACCGCATAGGTGTAATTTCAACTTGCTCTCTCGACCTCTCCCCTCCCTGCTCTTTCTTCCTCTCTACTCTCTCGATTATTCTTTTTCTTCTTCTTTGTTGGCTCCACCTTTCTCTCTCCAAATGATAAGAGAAATAATAGGGTTTAAGACCCTAATACGGATGGGCTGGGCTGCAAGCCCAGTTTCCATTTTAATATATGTTAACATGGGCTGCGAGCTTCAAGCCCAATATTGGTGAATTGTTTGATTTTAATTAAATTTGGGCTAAGTTATTAAAGAGGGCTTTGTTTTATACTGGGCTTAACTCTGAACCAGTTGGGTTTTTGGCCTTAAGCTATCAGCCTAATTGATTTATTGGTTATGTTATGAATGGATTATCTTATGGGTTTGAGCCCATTAAAAACTTTTTATAAGTTTTCAGTAATACGGAGCTATTTATTACTTAAAAGTTTTGATTAAACAAATTAGGCCTTGGGCCTATAAAGTTAGAATAATAAAAAAATATTTGAACTTTAATTTTAGGCTTTAAACCAATTATCCTTTAGATTAATTTATTATGAGTTTTATATATATATTATTGTTATTATTATTATTTTAAATAATTTCTAAATAGTTACCAATATTTTCTAAATGACTAAATAGTATTTTAAATAGATCTAAATACTTTCCAAATAAGCATAATTATGAGGTAATTTCTTTATCAAAATTTCATTTAGATTTTGAATGATTATTTCGATCATGACTAATTAAATCCCTTCTTTGCAACGTGGATTTCTATCTCGATATCGATAATTGTACCGAACTCTGATTTTGGACTTCTATATTTCAACAAAGTTATTTGGACTATTCTGGACTCAAAGGAACTGTATGTCTCATCGTTCGGGACCATTTGTTGGATTTTAGCTTCTAAGCGATTCTGTGTCGACATATTCGTGTCGTTCACGTCGACAACAACTAACCTAGGCAAGTACTCGTGATGATCGCTTTTATTTCCTGATAGTTACTCTATTCATAATTTAGATATACATTTTTGATTATTGACACGATGGTTTCACAAGATTAGTGTTATGGATTCTATTACATTAATATCATGTTTCTATTCCTGAGTTTATCTTGTACATGTTTACTATTGAGATGAATCCATGATTGCTAGTTGGACGCGAAATACCTTAGTATATATGTGATCAAAGCCCATATTCATGTCCCATGTACCCTGTCTATAGCGAATCATACACGACATATATGATTAGCCGGACCAAATAGATCCATCAGCCTGATCACATCTAGAACGTGGTATTTCAAACACACTTAGTAGATATGACTTATGAATTTCATACTGCTCATGTCACATACTTGATTTTTGCCATGATTATCTTTCCCGTTTACTTACTTGCTAGTTCATGTTACCATACTTTACTTTCATGTCACATATGCTACTTCATGCTATATAGTTTCTATCATGTTATGAATAGTGGATCATAAATTGTACTTGCTCCAATACTGACTGGATAACCACATTTTTAGGCGAGGACTTAGAGCACTGGCGTTCTACTTACTATGGCACGCCTGAGACAGATCATGGCTTAGTCGAGGATGCATGAGATGATATAGCGGACTTACCACTAGAGGTTGTTTAGTTAGGATAGCTTTTATTTTATGTTGATTAGAATTATGTTGTCAGAACACCTGCTGAGTTGTACTCTATTCTGGGATTACTATATTTGACTCTTTGTTGAACTCTATGAACTTGTCATTTCTATTTCATATCTACATGTTAGCACTTATGATTGAGTTAGAACCTAGATATCATGATTCCATTATTTTGATTGGATTGGATATACTTGAGGATTTGTCAGCTTACTACAGTCGACTCTGCGGCGTAGGCTGGACGTGTTTCCACGTGCTCGTGTCCAAACTTCCTGGTACGGGCCGTGACATGAACCCATAGGAACCTTTCCATTGCTAGATTTGACTTCCTAATGACAGATCGAGGTATTAGAAGCTTTTAATTTGGTAGATCTAGTATTTTGTCTTGAGTAGTGTTGATTTCTGTGCTCAATTTTTATTTTTTACAAATTTTGACCACCAAGTGTTCGATACGTGTCCCCAAAAGAATTTTACGTCCTTTTTGAGTGGAGATTGGGTGTATGTGTCCTAAATATGATACATGGTGTTGTGTCATGGTATCTCATGATTTGTACGGTTATATTTGCGTGTATACATGTGTTCTTTTGTCCAAAATATCCCAAATTCGTCATAGTATTTATCCTCATTTTTAGTAGCCATAGCAACTTAGAAATGTCATAACTCCTAACTTAGGAATCCGGTTAATCTCTCATTTTTTCCAAAATAAGCATATCGAAGTTAGCTTCCAAATATATATATTAATAGGCCAAATTCGTTCTAAAACTTTTTGTAAAACTGTTTGAGTGTCAGATATCCGAAAGATGAACGTGTTTCGGTATTTTTACGATTACGGGAGCTTCCGAACACAAAAATGCAATTTAAAAAGCTGATACGAAGGGATACGACATACTTTAACCCCAGAATTATTGAACAGGTCTAATAAGAACAGTATTGGTTTCAAGTAAAAAACTGACTATACGACATACGCATTTTGGACATCCTATGAGCCTAGATACTATTGATATCAAGTGAGTGTAGGTATCATAGGTTTTCAAGTACCACCGACCTAACCCCCTAAGGGCAAGCAGCCCGGCTCCCCCAAGAGTCGAACCTCGCCCTCCCCCCACATGCACATGTGGTGTTACCACTACACCACAACACCATGTGCCTTAGGGGGTTTGGTCGGTGGTATATATATATATATATATATATATATATATATATATATATATATATATATATATACACACACACACACACACCCCCCCGCCCCCCAATCGCCACTCAAAAAGGACATAAAAATTCTTTTGGGGACACGTATCGAACACTTGGTGGTTAAAATTTGTAACAAATAAAAATTGAGCACAAAAATCAACACTACTCATGATAAAATACACTAAAAAAAAGTGTCTTTCTGGGACATCAAAAATCTGTCTTAAAAAGACCAAAATCAGTCCTAAATTATAATTTGGGACGAATTTTAGGACGGTAAGTGACAGTGCTATTAGGGTGGCGTGGCAAAAAGTTTTAGGACGGAAAATACCGTCCTAATTTGGTTTTAGGGTCAAAAAATCTAACCGTACCAAAAGAGTTTGAATTATTATATGTTTATGACGATTTACAAAATGGTCCCCAAATAAAAGAGTTTGTGACGAATAACATCCGTCCTAAACAAATTTGCCAACGTTACAAAAGGATGTCGTTTATATATAGGACAATTACATAACTGTCCCAAAAGTAATACTTATGAAATTATTGTCTGTATTTTTCAGCTATAAAACATACAATTTAAATACACATATAACAAAATTTATATGATCATGGCCGTTGTCAAGCTTGTCCTCAGACGTATCTCCAGGAGTCGGAGCTCCCATACAAAAAAAGCTTAACAACATCAAACATTCTTTACTATCATTTACAAAATAGAAAAACGTATTATATTAAGTAGAAGAAAACAAAAATTCATATATAACTATAATGTTCAATTGGAAAACAACAAAAAAGCTTAACATCCTTTACCATCATTTACAAAATAAATCCAAAACACAATATGTCACCCACACCATCACTTACAAAATGAACCCATCATCTCCACCATTACATACAAAATTATGAACCCAAAAAATTAAGCACTACACCATGTTTTTGAATCATCTATTAAACATTCACAAAATTAACCCAAAATATTTTCCATAATAAGAGTCGTCGCCAATCATTTAAGTAAATCCAGAATGCTTTTGAAGGACCTACAAATGAAATTAAGACATGCCTATATATTAGCAAGGACCTGCTAACTGTACAAATAACCAGAAAATAAAGACAAGAAGTTCCAAACTGTACAGACCAATTTGTACAGATTAGACTACATTATTTTGTGAATGTTTAAATCATACAGTCTTCAATAAATTTTACATAAAATCCTAACATAAAAATGCAACCATAATCTAATGAAAATGGCATAAATTACAAGTATTATAGCAGCAAGATATGCAATACTTGCCATTGTAGAAACTAGAAAGAAATGGAAAGCTATTAATCATAACATGGTAATTACATAAGATCAGGTAATAAGACTTGATTAGTTTTTATAGCGCAATTAGGGATTGAATTTGCAGTGGAACATTAAATGCTGCAAGTGAGCAGTACTACCTGTTGTTCCGTATCCTCATGACCAAGGTGTGTCAAGTAGATTAGTGTTTCTCTCATGATCTACAAGAATGTGCCATAACCACGTTTAGATTCGAAGCAATAAAAGATCGCAAACATCAGAAATAAAAAATGAAGAGTTCCATATTAATCGTCTTGTATATAAAAGACGGTCAATATTTTAGTTGATTCTCCAAAACGTTAAACTTGAGATTTATAGACAGTTTTTGGTAATGTAATAACTTCCATTTTCTATATACAGTAGATTAATAATAACAGCTTGTATATTTTGATAATGCTAAGCTTCAGGTTGTATGGAACATAGATGATTCAAATGAGAAAAATAAAAAAAAATTACTAGTTTACTAACAAGCAAATAACTAAAACAAACACAATAGAGAAAACCACAAAACTTATTTCAGAAACTACATTAAAGGGAATAGATAGAAGAATCAAGTATCTGTCATTCAAAGTTGTAGTATAACATAAACATTATACTAGACAAGGACATCATTGTCTTTCAAATTTTCTCGGATAATATTAACATTTTCATCTTCAAAAATTAAAACCTCTCCAGGCTTGGCCATACGAAAAATCATGAGCATTCTTAACTTCGACATTGGACCTGCGTACAGTTGTCACTGTTGATAGGGATCTATTGGACTCCCAAGGATGAACATCATAGCAGCAACTCAAATATGAAAATTGAGGTAGAAACGAAACATACATAGAGATCCATGTGGCTAGGTGGTGCCCGAGAGTTCTCAGAAAGACAATCAGGACATGAGGTACCAAAGGTCAACTTCCTTTCTATTTGAGTCGGTGGCCAAAGAGTGTATTTCTTTGGTTCCAAAGACGGGTACAATAGACTTGTAATTCACTAGTTATTCCAGAAGCTCACATATTATAATAGCAATCATAAGAGCATAACACTAAAATAGTTCCCTACCAACTATTTTATCCCGACCAGCTTCAGTAACAGGTATGAGTTACTAATTACCTAAATTGTATAGTGTGGTCTAGTATATCATGTACATGTGTTTGCAGATGGAACTAGGAAATAGAAAAACTTACCTTGAAAACTGAAGTGAAGAACATCGCAAGATTTTGAATAAATGCATGTCCAAAAGAGGCAAAACGCATCAGTAAGTGCACACTAGAAGGCACAAAACCGGGAACTAAAATGGAAGGTCAGTAACATTGATCGCAATACTTATGTAAGCGAGAAAGAAAATACATTCTTGCCCATATAATTTTGATTCTTAGAACCTTAGGCAAGGCAGACACATAAGTCTATATTCCTTCTTTATTTTGGCTTCACCAATATAGATATATGGCATACAATATAAATTATATATTGTAGTAAAATACCCCTCTCATGGGATACTTGTTCTTAATGTTCAAAACTCTTCAACTAATAACATTTTTCTTCTCAAATAGATGTTCTCAACAGAAAACATTTAAGGTTTCATGACTATACTTTGCTTATGATTGATACTCATGTGTGATCCGCATGATTAATATCGCCCTTAAAATTGACCACTATACGTAGGCTTGGAAATTTGCACAAGGGACTTGGTCCCCGCATTGAACATTTTAGGTTAGCAGTTTGTTTGGAACAAAATTTGCTGCTCGAAATGCAATAAATCAGCTATAGGTGCATCATTGAATCAGAATTGGAATAACATTCCAAATATGAAGCCAAATCGAACTCTCAAAATAGTGTTCTTGTATTGCTACAAGTTCAGAAGCAATATCCTAAATTATTTAGAACATGCTGGGAAGGATATATATGAAATATAGGTACTTTCAATTCATCAATGTAGTAATAATTTACTATATTCTGACATAGAAGAATAATATAGTGTGGAAATTGCTTATGGCCAAATCCCAAGCCCTCAGCCACATATTAGTATATCAAGAATTACTAAAATACACCATGCCCTCAGCCACATATAACATATCAGTCAAAACAATAATTTACAACCTTTTTTTTATTACATTAAGACATATTATAGAGGGATTGTATAAATTTTTGGTAGGCAATTCAAAACTTGCAAGGTTTCATTAACAAGATGATAACACCTTGCATATGTAAGACTGATTCAATTTATTTCATCCAAACATGTAAGTTATTGCATATGCAAGGCTGATTCAATTTTTTTCTTTCAAACATGGAAGTTCTTGCATATGCAAGAAAAAATGCATATGAAAGTTTGTTTGTATATGCAAGCAAAAATACATGTGCAAGACTAAACAAACGATACAGCCTTCTGAAAGCTTCGTCACTAGCCTTTATAGATTATAGTGTAATAACAAAAAAATATGTTCCATGGAGTCTATGACAAAAAAGAGACCACGTGATAAGACTAATAATAATAAGAAGAAGAAAATTCTCTTCTTAATGGTAATCAAGAATGATTTTGATCAAGAATGGGACAAGGAAGCACACATTGTGTAGTCATACCACTTTTTTGTCAGTGTTCCTATCGACGAAGAAATAATCTCAGAATTTGATGTCTATTTCACCAAACAAGTTAAAACCAAATGATGCAATATTCTTACCGACCGGATGAAGTGGTATGGGGTGGATCAAGGGGTTCAATTATATTCTATAATACTTTTCTATTTAAAATTGTGTTAGTTTGAAGTGCCCCCTTGTGGCCTTGTCAGAATCATAGCAATGCACCCGTTCATATCTATGCCTCTTAGAGAAAAAAAATAGGTGGTCTATGGGATCATACCTATATCAAACATTGCTTTCTCTAACAAAAATAAGTATTCCCTGTTGTTTCTACAAGGTCCAGTTGTAGTACCAATTTGCCTGCAATGTGGAATGATTGCACTAGATTAGTAAAAATACTAGCAGTAACTTTAGAAAATGTTCGTATGAGTGGACACCAATAAACAAAGTTTTCACCTGCCATCTCTTCCAAGGGGGCTGGACCTAGATATATAGAACTTGTTTGATTCCTTATCAGGAGTAGAAGGAGTAGAAGTGAACCTGTATAGCAAACCATATGAATATAATTGATTTAGTATCAATAAAGAAAAACTTGCATAAGCTAAAAAGGTACATTTTGTAGCTAGACTAAGCTTCTTACACTAAAACTCCAGTAACAAATAGTGTGAGAATATCTCCCTCCTGAAGAATGGATGCCAACCAATACATGAGAAAGGAAGAAAAAGAAGTACATTATAAGGATGATTAAATAGCAAAAGGAAGTTTGCTTACCTTATAAAAGTCTACAGATGTTTTTGTGTCGTACTCACATTCTCTTCTTTCCAGATACTGTTTCAAATAAATAGTTTCATTATCAATTCAATATAACAAGCATTAAGAATTTGAACCAACAACGTGAATAATACCTGCATTGTGGCTCTTTCTTTTTCTATGCCTCCTTTGATACAGAATGCAGCATCCCACTGGAAAGAATCATTGATTTGTTATGTGAGGCAAATGCACAAAGGAATTTAGAATAAGAAGGAAAATATTAACTTGTGCTGGTTACTTCAGTCATCTATCTTTTGTAAACAACTACTTGTATTTTGTTCCTAGAGAAAAAACACAAAGTGGTGGCCTATAAAAGGCTATTTTTTATTTAGATCAGAACACGAAGCAAATAGTGTGCGTCTGACTATACAAAATATATATAATGAACCAACATATGGGTACGAATATTTTAGCACTATATCTAGTAATAGCAAGATAAGTGGCATAGGATGGGATTAGGATATGCTTACACAAACTGTTTCTTTTCTTACCTCCAATGTATACGTCCTATTTGGAAGTTCATGTGTGCCTCTATGGTCTATGCAAGCTGAAAGAGAAAAAACAAAACCAAGACCATCAATATCCCACACTTGCACTATGATAAAGAACATATCATGTTTCCCAAACATTTGGAGAAGTGGTACCTCACCAAGATCAAACACACGACTATAGTCCCTGTGTAGACTATGATTTTCTCGTCAAAGTCAAATCCAGGGTTCCATACTAGTGACCCATAACCAAAAACCCACAACACAATTTTATTGTGGTTGGCATTTATACTTGTCAAAAAAAGTGTTTTACTAATTCATCTTGTAAACAACAATTTGCACGAGTCCAAATAGTTACTGCAACATGCAGGATTCAATTATTGAATAATACTCCAAAAGTGGACTCCAAGTGATATACTCGAGAATTATCGATTGATTTTCAAATTCAGAACTATTCTAACTATGCTAAAATGGAAACACATATTAGAAGGGAAAATAAGTTTTACCTATGAACACCCTCAACATAATAGCCTAATAATCTCACCAAGTTCTTGTGCCGGACATGCCCAATTTCTTCCACTTCAACCTCGAATTCCCTTTCGGCTTGCCCCCTAAAGATGACAACATACAAGTAAAAAAAACTTAATAGCAAGCAATGTGACAAGACCAGCTAGCTAAACATGCATATTTCTCAATCACCCAGTTGAACTGAAGCTACCATTCCTAAATCAAATTCTAAACAACAGTCAATTAGTAACTATTACCGTATGTGAGTAACATAAGATTTATTATGTTCAATAGCATTATGCATTTTGAAGTAAAGTTCACATTTTGAAATGAAATTCTTAACCAACACACAAATGTATGCAAATGGGTTCACCAATTGTTGAGCAAATCCTTGATTGTGATATTAGAATTGTTCGGCAAGACCTCATGGTACACAATCCCATACCCACCCTCTCCAATCACATTCTTATCGGCTGAACTCATTTCAGACCACTTGGCTTCCAAACAGAAAACAAAAATTGTAATTTTGACCAAATGATGTCAACCAAAAATAGCAACCCTAACCAAAATCAACAAAAAACTTGAAATGGTAATCATCAACCAACTGAATCAAACTGAACCCAAGAAAACGCAAAAAAAGGGGTCTCTAAACTCATTTCATTCAAAAATAAACTGAAAATTTTGCAATTTTCACCATTACTATTCCCGCGCCTAACTGAAAATCTCAATCAAAACCAAAACCAGCAAGAAATTTGAATATATGATAATGGCTTCGATCGAACCACGAAACCCTAGAAATTTTGAATTTTCATGGGGGAAAAGGTTTTTTATAGCAACATGTTGTCCTCTTCGAAACCCTAGAATTTGATAAAAAAAATGAGGGATATTTGAAGAATAATTTCTAGTCGATTTTGATACTGACCTATAGTGTAACCTAGATATATCATGATGTCGTACTCTTAGGTACTTAGCGGAGAGAATCAGGAATGAGAGAGTAACCTAGAACAGCAAAAAACACTAACCCTAGCCGCTGGGAAATGAGAAACCCTTACAAGTGGCTGACATCCAAGGGCAATCAGAGCAACAGAGAGATTGGGTGCACATCCTTGTACATCTTCCAGAGGGGGACGAGGTCGAGGAGTGGATGACATTGTTAAGAAGAGAGGAGGTAGGCAGAGAGAGGAGGAATTTTTGAAGTTAGATGAATTTTTGGAATGGTAGGGAGAGAGAAAGAGAGAGTTGGCTTTTCCAAAAATAACGAATAGATTATAGGGGCTAAAGAGTACAGTAGAGAGGAGGCCAGAGCATGATAAATGGTGTGGGTTTACGGTGAGAGATCCAACGACTAGAAATGTTCTCAAAAAAATTAGGGATGAGCCGCCAAATAATTGTTATTCCCGCCTAAACCATTTGGGACGTTCTCAGGATTTATTTGGGATGGAATGTATTAATAGTCCCAAATAAGATATTTATTTTCCAATCTGTCCCCAATAAAATTATTTTTTGTTACAAAAAAATTATCCGTCCCATTGATTAATTGTTTAGGACGTTTCGGACTAGCAGTCCTTATAGTGTCATCCCAAAAGGATACTTTTTTTGTAGTGATACTAGATCTACCTAATTAAAAGCTTCTAATACATATATATATATATATATTATTTTTTTTTGAGATAACACTAGAATTTTATTGAATTTTAAAGGAGTTCCAACTCAAGTTACAAGGGTACCCAAAATAAAAATACAACCAGCTTCTCTAGTGTCTGCATTTCACTGTAGCTTTGCCTATCTGCCTTTGTATCTCCTTCACTAACATGTCTGATGAAATTTTGTACCCTTCATATCTCTACTTATTTTGATTTTTCCATAGTACCCAAACTATTGCACCCACACATATTTGCTTGTGATGGAGCCGACCCCCACGCCACCATCGTTGCAGTCTATGCTCAAGAGACCGACCTGTACAAGAGATGTTATAAACTCTTTGCAAAGCAACCCAAACTTCCCTAGCCATTTCCCTTGAGTTAAGTATATGTTCAATTGTTTTAACCGAGCTATGCATGCAACAGTGGTACTGGGAAGCCATACTAAAACCCAGCTTCATAATTTGATCATCTGTGGGAAGTTTGTTATATAAAACCCGCCATAGCAATATCGACCATTTGTACGGGATACAAGTCCCCCATATGTGAATGAAAGCAGGTGCAAGAGGCCACTATTTTCGTGAGATATCCCATGCCGCAGCTAGAGTGAATCTTTGCGCTTGTCGACGCCAATGTATCCCCAGGTCATCATGCAATATATATTGCTCAGCGTAACCCCTGCCTTCCAGTAACCTTTTTCATACATGAGAAGAGTTAGAAGTGTTCCTGACTGCACTCGGATGCATCTGAGAACAATACTTGGACATAAAAAATTGCACCCATAGACTGTCTTGAGATCTAAATTTCCACCATAATTTTATTGAAAATGCCTTCATAATGTCCTCTAGCCTTTTTAACACCAAGACCGCCCTTTGTTTTAGTTCTGGCAATACTCGCCCAGCCCAACCATCTACGTTTTGGAGCTCCTTGGATCGAGCCCCAAAAGAAGTTGCTAAAAATTGCTTCAATCCGCTTCAGGACTGCACTTGGAGGATTACAAGCAGCAAGAGTATAGACCGGAATCAAAGTAAGAACTAATTTGAGTAAAACCAACTTCCCACCCGGAGACAAAAGCTTGTTGTGCCAGTCATCCACTCTAGATCGAATTTTATTAATAAGATCTTCATACATACCTGAGTTTTGATATCCAGTTGCCAGTGGACACCCTAAATATGTAAAAGGTGGCAAGCTAATTATAAACCCTGTGCGCTCCTCCAATTCGGCAACCCTTTCAGGTGACGTCTTCGTCGAGACATATAACGTCGTCTTTGCAGCATTGAGTCTTTGACCTGAAACTTCCTCATACTTGCGCAATGTCTCCTGAATCATGGCCAGTGAACGCAGATCCCCTGCTGAGAATAACAATACATCATTAGCGTACGCTAAATGCGTAATAGGGAAACATCCCCATGGAGAAATAAAAGGGGTAAACCCTTCTGAAGTCGGCAGTAACTTTAATCTACGGGACAGAGCCTCCGCCGCAAGGATAAACAGAGAAGGTGACAATGGGTCTCCTTGACGGACCCCCCTAAACGCCTGAAAATATCCTGCCGATTCCCCATTAATGAGTGGAGCAAACCATACGTTATTTTGGATTCTAAGCATCATATCAACACACTTATTATGAAAACCAAACTTGCACAGAACTTTCAATAGGAATCTCCAGTCTACACGATCATAAGCCATCATCATATCCAATTTGATTGCCATATTACCTCCTAAATGCTTCTTGTTCATTTTAGCAGCTATCTCCTGAGCCAGTACAATGTTGTCCACTATTTCTTGACCACGAACAAACCCACTTTGTTCAGGGGAAACTCGGCAGAATAGAAGCTAACCTTATAGCTAAGGTCTTCGAAATTATCTTGTTCAGAATCGAGCATAAGCTGATCGGTCTATAATCTGTGAAGTACTTAGGCTGTTTTATCTTGGGGATCAATACTAATGAGGTGTTAGTAATTTCCCTTGGTAGCGAGAACCCTTCGAAGAATATACCTACAGCCTCTGTAACATCCTCTCCAACTATTCCCCAGCAACTGATAAAAAACTTTGGAGTAAACCCATCTGGGCCTAATGCACTATTTATGTCCAACGATTTGATCGTTGCAAATAGCTCCTCCTTAGTTGGCAATGCAATAAGAAGATCATTATCTTCTTCCTCCACCAAACAGGGGATCCCCGAAAGAAAGTCATCGTCCTCACTTATTTCTCCCCTCTGTTATAGTGCTGAAAAATGCTCTACCGCATATGCTTTGATATGTGCATTCTCCACCAGCAAGGTATCATTCGGTGTATTTATACTGTGTATCCTGAGAGCCTTTTTCTTATAATTCACACACTCGTAAAAATATGCCAAATTTTTATCTTCCTCTAAATCCCATTTCAATCTTGATTTTTGACGCCAGTAGTCCTTCTCAGTCTTCACTCTCTGTTTCAGTAATGCAATGGCTTGGCCAAGCGCAATTGAGTTCGTCTCCGAGCCATCTGCCTCAACTGCTAGCTCTGCTGCTAACACTTTGTCCTCCGCATCCTTAACAGCTTGAAAAAGATCCCCATAAGTAGCCCGACTCCATTTCGAAAGAACCTTCCTACACGCAGCCAATCGAAGTGCCAACTTGGTAAGGCCATGTCGATGATCCACTGAGTTCCAAGCTTCAGAAATGAGCTGTTGGAAATCTGGGTGTTTTGTCCAGAAATCCAAAAATTGGAATGGCTTAAAACCTCTTTGTCGTTGATTTAATAAACGAAGGAGAATTGGGGCATGATCCGATTCAGTTCTATTAAGATGTTCCTGAATCAAGCAGGGGGCTAACTGTTGCCAACGAGAGTCCAAGAACACACGATCTAATCGAGACGCACGCCGATCAGATTTCTCTGACTTAACCCATGTAAAGGAGCTCCCTGTATAAGGCAAGTCAATCAAACCTGCTGCCATCTAAAAATTTGCAAACTCCTGTATTGACACTACATCTGCTCTCCTGCCCCCAAGTTTTTCTTCTGAATTTAACACAGCATTGAAATCCCCAGCAACTATCCATGGAATATTATGATAATGTTGCAGCTGCAGGAGCCTATACCATAAAAGCCTACGTCCTTTCTTCTTATTGTCCCCGTGCACAATCGAAATTAGCGTCTCCACCGGTAGCATGGGGTCTACCAGACAAACAGATACTGCCTAATCAAAGGACTCCACCATAGTAATATCACAGTTTGCTCTTGCCATCACCCATATGTTATCCCTGGCATTCGAAAAAGCAACTGAAAAACCTAACTTGACTCGATATCGAGTGAGCTGGTCACTGTCAACCTTAGGTTCAATAATCGCCACAAAATTAGCTTTGTGAGTTCTAATGAGAGCTTTCAACCTCTTAAAAGTCATCGCATTTGCAATCCCTCTAACATTCCAAATAAGGAACTTATACATTAAGGGTTTGGGCAATACCAGTTTGTGTCTTGCTTGCCGCCGATCTCGTGACTCTATCAGATGGTTCAACGACCTTCCTCCCCTTCGGCCGTTTTTGAACTGGTTCTTCTTCAATCTGGGTTCTTTTTGGTGACTCTGGAGGCAGCCCTGGTTCACCACCCACTTCCCCTCCGTCGGCAAGTCCTTCACTGACCCCACCTTCGACAAGTCCTTCACCGTCTTTATCAACTTCAAGTCCTGCACCTTCTTCATCAATAGCTTCTCCCGTTATCTGCTCTGCTTCACCGCCCTGACCAAGTCGTTCTTCCTCTTCTACAATATCAGCCCAGTTACCTTCTAATACATATATATATATATATATATATATATGTATATATATATATATATATTTTATATGTATATATATATATATATATATATATATATATATATATATATATATATATATAATATCACACGAAGACGATTAGGGCTGTGCCTGCTTGCGGAGCTCTCGTCCCTGTTGTGCACAGATGTCTTCACCGGCGGGGGGTGCCGTCCCCCCTGGCGTTGGATCCTCGGCGGGTGGCGGAGTCCGCCCTGGCGCGGTTTCGCCAGAGGGTGGCTCCGTCTCCACTGGCGCGGGAGGAGAAGACGGCCATGGGGACGACTTGGTGGCGGGGGGATCTCGTTCCCCCTGGTTCGGCGGGGGGATCCGTCCCCTCTGATGGCTCGTCGGCGGGAGCCGCGAGCTCGTCGGCGGGAGCCTCTGGAGGCGTTTCATATGGTGGTTCGTCGGAGGGAGGGACCACCTCCACTGGCCTCCGTGCGGGAGGCAAAGTCGACCATGGAGGCGACCTGGCGGTGGAGGGGACCTCGTTCCCCCTGGTTAAGCGGGGGTTTCGGCCCCTCTGATGACTCGTCGGCGGGAGCCACGGGTGCGTCGGAGGGAGTCGCTCCTGCTGGCCTTCGTACGGCGGGAGGAGACGATCGAGAGGGCGACCCGTCTGCGGGGGGGAGGGCCTCACCCATTCCGATGGGAGGCTCCGCCCGACGCCGGCGGAAGGTTCCGTCCTCCTTGGCACCCCTCATGGCCTTCCCGAGGGCGGTGACGGGATTGGGGATGACCCGACTGCGAGGAGGGGCGTCGTTCGTAGCGATGTCCGCTCTCCGGTAAAGGTGGCATCCCAGGAGAAGGTGGTAGGTGGAGGTACGGGGGGCACGATGCGGTCCTTTGCTGCGGTAGTGGGTGGACCCGCGTCGACTTCGACGGGTGGTGTGTCGAGAGTGGACTTTCGACCAGCCATTGAGTCTGATGGTAGAAAGGTGGCCGTCTTCTCGCCGTCGAATATGGAGGCTCTCACGGCGTCGTGCGGGCTGGATCTTATTAGAAAGTTCGTTCGACGGAGACTCCCGGTTGAGGCCATTAGGAAGGTTTTTGATTCAAGGAGTTTCAGGAGGTTGATCGAAGTGAAGGCCATTGATGATCGTCATGTTCTTATATAGCCTCATGTCGAGAGTGATTTTCTTCGGCTTCGATCTAAGGATTGTTGGTTCGTTGGTCGGGTTTCGATGGTGCTGTTCAGGTCGTCGGTAGACTTTTCGCCGATGAGAGAGGATCCACGTGTTCCTATCTTGGTTGCCTTCCCTGGGCTTCCCCACTACATGTTTGATACTAATGCGGTTCTCTCTATTGCATCTGGTATCGGCACTCCGCTCTTTACGGACCGGGCTACGTCTTCATTCTCTAGGCCGGGGGTAGCCAGGGTCTTTGTCGAAGTGGATGTCAGTAAACCTCTTCCTCATAAGGTTTTCTTCCAACTTCCTGATGACGTTCGTTCGCAGCCGGTTGTATATGAGAGGACTCCTCTATACTGTGTTTCATGCGGCCATCATGGTCACGTTGAGAGTGCTTGTGGTCGTCCCCAGTTGGATTCGCCAACTGTGGGTGTAGCAGACGGACCGCCCACCCCCGTCGCTCCTTCCTCAGGCGTAGCGCGGCCATCGGTGGTTGTAGCAGACGAACCGCCCAACACCGGCGTTCCTTCTTCAGGCGGTGCACGAGGGGACGACGGCTCGGTGGGCGGCCGTAGGATTAGCAGGGGCCGTTGGAGGCGGAGATCGAGGCGTGAGAAGGGAAAGGGGACCCGGCAGGTATGGAGGTGCGTCCAGGGGCGTGATGATAGCAGGGGGACCACGCAGCCCAGATTGTGCAGGAGTGATGATATTCGCACGAATTTCGTTCTGCCTTCCTGGCACGCGAGAGAGTCTTCTTCGGGCCAGCTGGCTTTATGGTCGGATGACGGGAGGCCCATGCAGGGGGGGCGTAGCGCTCCAGGTTCTAGTCTGGATGGGCAGGTTGGGCCTGAGCGAGGAATTGGGCCCATTGTCTTACCGGACCTTCCTATTATTATCCACAGTCAGCTGGGACCCGCCCAGGGATCGCAACTTGGTGGTGTGGGAGGAGCCCGCCCAGGGATCGCAACTTGGTGGTGTAGGAGGAGCCCGCCCAGGGATCTATCTCTGATTGGGGTTATGACCCTTCTCTGGGAGATGATATTATTTCTTTGCCCGAGGCGAGATCTTCCACCTCCTTTTTTGAGGGTCGTAATGATGGTTGGCAGATGGTTCCCTTCAAAAAGGTGGCTGGTAAGCGAAGGAAGTCGTTGGCACCTCAGTCGGATCGACTGCTTCGATCACATGCTTTCCGGGTTAGGCGGGACCCCAAGAGGGTCTATGGTTAAATTTCTTATGTGGAATGTTCGGGGGACGGTGAACAGATCTACTATATGTCGTCTCGGGTCCTTGTGTCGGACCAACTCTATTCAGGTTCTCGCTATTATTGATCCCAAGGTGATATCCTCTAAGCTTCTTTCTTATCAACTGAGGTTGGGTTTTGATGCTAGCTTTTGCAATGATAAGGGTAATATTTGGATATTTTACAAGTCGGGTCTTGGGACCCAATATATTGATTCTTGTGATCAAGCTATAACAGTGCAGCTTTCTCCGAGCTATTTTTCGGATCCGGTACGGTTGTCTGTTGTTCATGGTGCAGGGACACGACAGGGGAGGAGGCGTATGTGGCGGCACCTTTTGGGCATCCAAGCCAGGTACATCGGTATGCCCTGGGCGGTGGACAGGGATTTCAATATTATTGCTTCTCCGGATGAAAAATTTCAAGGTCGGCCTCCTGATACGAGGGCCATCGCGGACTTTCTCGACTTTCATTTGGCTGCCGGGCTATCCGATGTTGGTTTCAGAGGTAGCATTTACACTTGGGTGAATGGTCAGTCGGGGGCTGATCGGCAGGGATCCCGCCTTGATAGGGTACTCGCGACGGGTAGTTGGCTGGATGCTGTCCAGGTCTCATGTGAGCATCTTAATCGGGCAGAATCTGATCATTCTCTATTATTGATATCCTGCCAGCCAGTTTTCTCCCCTCAGCGTCGAGGATTCCGTTTTCTCGACTTTTGGACGTCTCATCCGGATTTTCTTATGGTGGTTGCTCGGGAGTGGAATTCATGTTGGCATTATAATGCGCTTGAGCGGCTGGGCATGCGTTTGCGGACGACGGGGCATGTCCTGGCTGGATGAAGTAGAGCTACTTTCGGAGACGTTTTTCAGGAGGTCCATCAGGCCGAGGATGCTGCCTTGGCGGCGGAGCAGGATTATGAGCTTCATCCTTCGGAGAGGGAAAGGGCTTCCTGGATGGAGGCTGTAGCCAGATTGAAGCAAAAGGTCCAAGTCGAGGAGTCTTTCTGGAAACAAAAAGCCAGATTAAAATGGGACCTGGAAGGGGATAAGAATACTCAATTTTTCCATGAGTGTACCAGGTGCAGGCATAGAAAGGCGGGTATTCAGAAAATTATTCGGGCTGATGGATCAGAAACAGGCTCTATTGCGGAGGTGGCGACGGAGGCCTCATTATTCTTCTCTAAGTTGTTCAGGGCAGTGTCTATTTCTGACGAGGATGCCTTCCTCGATGTCATTTCTAGCCTCATTTCGGTGGAGGACAACTCTAAGCTTGTTCGTTGTTCGGATAGAGCGGAGCTGTTCGAGATTGTTAGGGGAATGGACCCGGCAAGTGGCGCCAGCCCGGATGGATTTTCTGGGAGATTATTCTCATTGTGTTGGGATATTATCGCTGCTGACGTGGAGGAAGCCATTAGCTCCTTTTTCTTGGGTGCTCGTCTTCCGGTCTCCATTTCTGATACATTTTTATTTCTTATCCCCAAAGTCGAGCACCCGCGAAATCTATCTGATTTTCGTCCTATTAGCCTTTGTAATTTCTTGTAACAAGATAATTTCCAAGATTATTGCTTGCAGGTTGCAGGAATTTCTTCCCAAAATTATTTCTCCAGAGCAAAGTGCTTTTGTTAAAGGGAGAGAGATTATTGACAATAACATCATTGCTCAGGACATGGTGGATTCTATGAGAGAATCGAATCATGGTGGAAATGTTGCAATAAAGCTTGACATGCAGAAGGCCTATGACAGAGTCAGTTGACATTTCCTCCTTCGGGTTCTTCGGAGATTTGGCTTCAATGACGTTTTTTGTGATCTTATTTATCGTCTCCTGGCGGACACCCGGTATGCGGTTCTTCTTAATGGAACCCCAACTGATTTCTTTCCGGCGTCTAGAGGGATCCGGCAGGGGGACCCTCTCTCCCCGGCTCTTTTTATTATTGCTGCGGAGGTGCTTTCTCGGAACCTCAAGCTTCTTAAAGAAACAAATAGGAGAACTTCATTTCATACTCCTATTGGGGGACCGCGTATCTCGCACTTGGCATATACGGATGATGTTCTTATATTTACTTCGGGGGATATTACTGGATTGCGTGCTCTTCAGCAGGTATTGTATCGCTATGAGGCTGTCTCTGGTCAAAAAATTAAATATTCCAAATCTGTCTTTTATACTACGACCCCCTTGGCTGAGGATCGTGCTCGGACTATTTCTACTTTTTTTGGGTTCTATACCGGGTCCTTGCCGTTTACTTACTTGGGCTGCCTGTTAACATGCGGGAGACGGAATGCGGGGATGTTTAGTTATTTGTTGGATAAAATCCGGTTGAAGTTGACGGGATGGCAGAATAAGATTCTTTCTCCAGGGGGAAAGCTGGTCCTTATTAAGAATGTCCTTTCATCTATCCCTATGTATTCGGTGGCAGCATGTTGCCCACCTCGTGCTGTTCTCAGGGCGATTGAGAGGATGTTTGTGGCTTTCTTCTGGGGTAGCAAGGATGGGGTGGCTAAGAGGAGTTGGCTGGCGTGGCGGTTCGTCACTCGGACTAAGTCCGAAGGAGGCCTTGGGATCAAATGTCTGAATGATGTTATGGATGTCTTTTCTATGAAGTTATGGTAGAAGTTGCGGAATGGGAAGGGCCTTTGGGTGGAGCTCCTTAAATCGAAATATTTTAGTAAGCGTCATCCATGTGATGCGTTTATGAATTCCAAGTGCTCCTATATTTGGCGACGGATTTTGCGGGGGAGGAAATTGCCGGAACCACACATCTCTTTCAGACTTGGGCGTGGTGAGGGTTCAGCGAGGTGTGAAGATTGGCTCCCGGGGGGCCCTCGGTTGGGTAGCGTTGCTATTCCGTCGGATGCGGGAGTGGTGGCTGGGACCAGGGATAGAACGGAAAGACGGAATCGGGTGCGACGGCGGACCCAGAAGATGGAGGCATCTGTCTTAGGGCGGGCTCCGTTGGATGGTGGCACCAGGGTGCTTCGGAGGACGGCCAGATTGGCCGAGAGGAGGGTAGTTTTACATCATCGAACGGTGACTGTAAGGGCTCTATCGGATAGGGGAAGGAAGATCCGAGATTCTAGGGCGAGGAACTCGGACAATGGTGGTTCGGGTATCTGTCTGTTTTGGACTGACGCTGGGTGGGATTTGCCTATGTTCTTGGAGCAGTTTGGGGCAGAGGCAGCGAGGCGGCTCAGAGTGACGAATCTTTCTTGCTCTTCGGTTCTCGATTCTTTGGTCTGGGGAGAGAGGAAAGGATCTTTTTCGCTTGCCTTGGCTTAGAGGTTTTGTCGAATTTCCCATCCTACATCTTCTTTATTTTCTAATATTTGGGGCAAGTGTATTCCGGCGAAGTGGAGCATTCTGATGTGGAGGGTTTGTCACAACCGGCTACCCACTGATGACAACATTCAAAAGATTGGCTTCCATTTGGCTTCCAGGTGTCATTGCTGCCAGGATGGGAATGGGGAGACCCTTCAGCATATTTTCTTCCATGGGGATCTTGCTAGGATGGTTTGGTCTGTCTTTCGGGGTTTCTTCAAGTCAAGGATGCATATTGACTTTCTTGCCTTTCTTCAAAGGTGGGGGCGGGGCCAGGGCAGTCATTATCGGAGATCATTGGCCGGTGCGATCATTTGGGTGCTTTGGAAGAACCGGAATAAGCATCGCTACGAGGGGCGTAGTGTTGGTTCTGATTTCTTGGTTCGGGAGGTGAAGCGTCAGTTTCGGAAGTCGCTTTCGGGCTGCCATCATCCTCCGGCTATTCCGCATTAGGCTCTAGAGTAGTGATTTCCTTGTTTTTCCTTTATTTATTTTGGTTACCATGAGGTCGGATGTATACATTACCCTCTTTTTTTTAATAAAGGTAACGGTTTTCCAAATATATATATATATATATATATATATATATTTTATATATATATATATATTTTTTTTTTTTTTTGGAACCAGAACTTTATTGAATGTTAAGCGTAAAATGTCGAAGCCAATACGAGAAGCGCGCCGCACGCAGGGCACGACCCAAAACCAAGAAAGAAAATCGAAGTGTTGCCCACAAAACGGTCACAGGACCGAGCATCCGAAAGATAGGCGGCTAAAGCTAGCCCATAAGGAAAAGTATCCCCGGCCCATCGGCCGCACGGGATCAACGAGGCAGTTGCTGATCAGGTCAGTCCAGGGCTTCCCAAAACTGGATCGATGTGTGAGTACACAGCCTCTTTCTTTTGAAGATTTGTCGGACAACCTCTCTGTACAATAAAGGAGGCGGGAGCTGGCGTCCCTCGAATCTGTATTTGTTTCTATTTTTCCATAAAACCCAAAAAGCGGCGGCAGCGACGATCTGGTGCCCGTGAGACTTATTCCATCTGGCTAACAGATCGTTGATGCCCCCGGCTGTGGGGACTATGTTACACCTGAATTGAAGTTGCGACCAAATGCCAGAGGCAGATTCGCCACAACGAAGGACGTGATCTGCGGATTCAGTTTGGTGATCAATGCAGCAGTGGCATCTGGACGCCAGACTAAAGACGAAGGATCTGACGGCGTCGTCCGTTGGAAGTTTCTGACGTGCGGCACGCCAGAGGAGGATGGACCATTTAGCTAGAATACATGTGTTCCAAAACTTGTCGAAAGGGGAGGTCGTAGCCTGGATGTCTCTGGTGATGGCTCTGGCTGAAGCGAGGGTGAAGAGACCACTGGGGTTGGGGGACCATCTGAGGACGTCCTGGGCGTCATTGATCGACAGATGAGAAGCGGCCAGGCTCGCCAAAGCCGCCGGCCCAAGCCAGTCGTGAACTCTATCCCAATTCTACCCAGACGTGCCCTCATCCCATAAGTCACGGATCTTGCACAGCGACGGAGTAATCTCGTTGGGTCTAAGGATGACGTCCCCCAACCAGCGTTCCTTGCATGCCTGCGAGTGACCATTGTCCAATGTCAAACGCAAGTGCGGTTCCGCAAGGTTTCGACTCGGATGATGCGTCGCCACGACACAGAGGATCTATTGTTGGCAGACGCAACTGTCAAGTGACAGAATCTGGAGTATCTCGCACGCATGAACCTGGTCCAGATCGAATTCTCGGAGCGAAGTTTCTACCACAATTTAGCCGAGAGGGCGTCCACCAAGTTGACAAGCCTACAGAATCCCAGGCCACCCTCATTAGTAGGTTTTGCCATGGTAGCCCACCTGGCCCAGTGGCGCTTGTTCTTTCCTTCGAGATGACCCCAAAACAATTTGGCGAGGATGGCTTCAATAGCATGTAGCACTTTGATGGGGGCGAGCATACCGTAAGGGTGTATATGGGGATGGAGGATAGGACGTGCTTTATGAGAATTAACTTTCCCCCGGGTGAAAGGGTTACGTTGTGCCATCCCGCGATTTTCTGACGAATCTTTCTCACCATGAGATCGAAAATGCCAGCGTTCGTTCTGCCGTACACCATCGGACAGCCTAAGTAAAGGAAGGGGGGTAAGCTGTGGAGAAGGAGGTCATGGTGGACAGCACGGCCGAGTGGGTTCTATCGGCTTTATGATGGGTGTATATCATGCTCTTGCTGTTGTTAATTTTCTGGCCAGAGCATCTAGAGTATCTAGCTAGAGTATTCATAACCACCTCAATGGCTCCGATCGTACCAGCGGAGAAAATGATGATGTCGTCCGCGTACGCAAGATGAGTTATGAGAGGGCAACGTGTCGTTGTGTGAAAGTGCTGGAATCCGGGGATTTGCGGCATGATTTTGAGATTTCTGCTTAGGGCTTCAGCCGTGATGATAAAAATGGTTGAGGAGAGAGGATCTCCCTATCTGACTCCGCGAGTAGCCTTGAAGAAGCCCTGAGCTTGTCCGTTGATTACGGTGGAGAACCAGGAGTTATTGATGGATTTAAAGATGATGTCAATAACAGGTTCCGAGAAGCCAAAGCCTCTGAACACCCAGATCATGAACTGCCAGTCAAGACGGTCGTATGCCTTTTCCATGTCCAGTTTGATGGCGACGTTCCCTCCTCTTGACAGAAATTTCATGTAAGTGATCATCTCTTGCGCTAGTAGGATGTTATCGGTGATATTATGCCCTTTTACGAAATCGCTTTGTTCTTCGGAGATGATTCTGGGGAGGAGGTCGGACATTCTGGAGGCGATGATTTTATAAATAATTTTGTTGGTGAAAGTGCATAGACTGATTGGTCTGAAGTCTTTAAAGGTCTCCAGGTTATCTTTCTTGGGTATGAGGATGATGTGGGCGAAAGATATAGATTTCGGCTACGTGGCTCCTTCAAAGAATGCGGTAGTAGCCTCCTAGAGGTTGGGCTGAATGATGTCCCAGCATGTCCGAAAAAACACCCCGTTGAACCCGTCCGGACCCGGGGCGCTGTTAGCATTAATGGACCACACCGCGGTCTTAACCTCATCGACAGAGGGGGGGCGCAGAGGATCTCGTTATCCCTGTCACAAATTAGGGAGGGGATCTCGGACAGAAATCCGTCGTCTTTAACCACCGCCTCTTTGGAAAACATGTTGGAGAAGAAGTTCGTGGCTGCCATCTGAATGCTCTCCTGATCGTCAAGAATTTGACCATTTTCGTCGTCGATACGGTGAATCTTAAGAGAGTTTCTACGCCCTTTGACGCATTTGTGAAAGAAGCCAGAGTTCTTGTCCCCTTCCATGTCCCAGGTTAATCTGGCCTTTTGACGCCAGAATTCAGTTTCAACCTTGATTCTCGATTTAAGGATGGCCTTGGCGAGGTTGAGAGAAGCGCGGTTCTCCGGGGAGCAATCGACGGCAAACTCGATCTCCGCACTATATATATATAGTCCCTAAGGCACATGGTGTTGTGGTGTAGTGGTAACACCATATGTGCATGTGGGGGGCAGGCGGGGTTCGACTCCTCGGGGAGCCGGGCTGCTTGCCCTTAGGGGTTAGGTTGGTTGGTAGGTATATATATATATATATATATATATATATATATATATATTTTAAAGAGAAGCATTTTATTGAAAATGAAAATGGGCTCAAAACGAGCATTACAAGTGCAGGGCACTAAAACACAAAATGGCCCTGAGAGTCAAAGTACATGTAGATATACGGTATTTTGAAAGTAAAGGCCGATTTCGAACATCGCATTGATCCTAGCCAAAACGAAATTTTGGGTTTCCAAAATTTCGAAAACCGTTTGAAATTCAAAAAGTCAAAAAATTACAAAATATTGGAACTGTTTGAAAATATGGGCACGAGACCCTAGGGGTGCCCAGCCCGATGGCAGGGGGCGCGTGGCCCCATGTGGGCGGGAAGCACGAGAACCTCGGGCCCCCCCGCGTGCTGGGGCGCAGAGCCGCAGGCGGGAAGACCGAGAAGAGGAGGGGGGGTGGGGGGGCTCCGGCGGGGGGTTCGACCTCCGGGGGCGGTGGGGAAACGGGGGGGGGGGGGGGGAGGCGGGGGAGGGTGGTGGGGAGGGAGGAGGAGGGCGGGATCAGGGGGCGCAGCGGTGGAGGGGCCTACCGTCGACGGAGAGAGCGCCGCAGAGTGGAGGAGGGCGAGGGAAAGGCGGCGCTCGGGTGGGCCGGCACCGGGGGGGACGGGGAGCTCGACGAGGCCATGGGAGCTCGACCCGCGGGGTCCACCGCCGAGGAGCCGGGGGCGACCGGGGGGAAACAGAACCTGTCCGGCGCAGCTACGACGGCCCACGAGGGGCATGCGCTGGGGGAGGGCGCCGCAGCCGAGAGAGGAGCGCGGGCAACGGGAGGAGAGGAAGGAGGAGGGGGAGAGCCCGAGATGCCAGCGGCGGAGGATGGGGGGTGGAGGAGCCACTGCCGGACCTGCCGCAAGTCGGGGGACAGAGCCTCAGACCGGCCACCAACACCGGCGTAGCAGGTGGGGCGGAGGCGGGGACAGCGCCAGGCCCGCCAATGGTCGGAGCCGGCCACCTGAGGGAGAGGAACGCGGGGAGGGTCGACTCTACGGAAGGAGGAGCACGGAGGGGTGGGGGGGTGGGGGGATGGGGCGGCGGCCACGAGAGAGGCACCGCGAGACGGGAAGGCTCCGGAGGGGGCGCTCTAGGCGGGTCACGGCTCAGCCCAAGCAGGGGGCCGAGGGAGGAGCCGACAGCGGGGGGAGCCGACGTAGGAGGAGGTCCCGAATCCCGGTGACGAGCCTTGCGGCGCCGCCGGGGACGACTGCGCCGAGGAGGGTGGTGGAGGGTGAAGGGGAGGAAATGAGGGGGGAGACCGAACGGCAGGGGACCGCCCGACCAGGATATATATATATATATATATAGTCCCTAAGTCACTAGCCTAGTGGTAGTGCGGGGGGCCGGCCGATCATAGGTCTCATGTTCGAATCCCCCCTTGGGCGGGTGGGTGGCTTTGAGCCCCGACCCAACTTCGAGAAAGGACTCCTAAAAAAAAAAAAAAATATATATATATATATATATATATATATATATATATATATATATATATATATATATATATAATATGTGTTAGTTAATATTGATACAAGTGGTTATCAAGTGAGCCAAGTATAGATAATTTATGTGTTAAGGTATTAGAGTTTATGGCAAGGTACTAGTGTGATACTTGGGTACCATCAGGATATTGGTATCATGACACTCAAGTATCATGAGTAAGGGTAAGTGAGTATTGAAACTTGAGTAAGGTATCATATTTTGTATCAAGTATTAGTATTAGAGTTAGTTGGGTAAGTATTTATGAGGATAAGAATTTAGTCAAGACACTAAGATTTTGGGTATTCAAACTAGGTAATGGGTAATATCAAGATGTTGAGTGCCAATAGTAGGGTAAGTATCTTGGATGTAAAATAACTGTAGATTATGGTCATGGGTTTGTATCTTAGGGGTTGGTATCATTTGATACTTAATGTGGTACTATAGTACAATGTGTAAACAAGTGGGATATGTGTCGCTTCCCGCTCCCGGATACAGCGGTAGCGTAAGAATTACATCCTCGGGCTACACGACATATTAAGTCTCTTACTCTCAATCGTGATTGTCGTCCATATAAAATAGGATTGGGTACAAGAAGTAATAACATACTAAACTTTATTACCAACATTTTGATCCACACAACCTGTTCATACAACTCCCAAACATTATAATACATCTATTTTCAATATTTACATAATTAGCTTCTAAGATAGATCAACCCTAAAATCATGAAACACACACACAAGGTTCAGTCTTCAGCCTCATCCACGTCATAAAACGGCAGCATCTCTTCCGAAGCTTTAACTTCACCTAGTGAACAATACTAGGTCGTCAGAACGACAGTAAGTCCTCGGTCAAAGGCGATAAACATCATGATATGATGGAATATAATTATGGAAATAGAGTACAATAACTTAGAATATTTTAGACTTAAAAATCTATCTAAATTCCCAATTTAGTGCCCTTATAGTGTTTAGAAATCTAGATGTTATAACCCTAGATTTACCATAAACACAACCAATTTTCCTATATGATGTAGATACAATTTGGAGAACAACTTTTGAATAACCACAACAACTAGTTTTCTGACAATAATTCCGTGGCCATGGATCAGGATGTGGTAGGGTGGCACGGTGCTTAGATTCCAGCCCTCTCACATCATAAGAAAAGATGAGCATCAATTATCCTAATCGATCCTTTTGATCGAATTAGGTAGGAAATATCATAACCATAATCGATCTTTTAATCAAATTAGGTAGTTAATGTTATGATAGGACAGTGAGGTAAGCCTCACACACTCAATTCGCATGGCCTTACGAAAGAGCTTAATACTGATCAGCTTTTGTTGTTATATATTACGGAAGTTCGTAGGTGGTATTCATGTTGTTCTTCCCGGCCCAATGCTCTCTAACTAACTTCTATAAACAAATTATTTATTATCCTATTTACTCTGCTCTGTGTTCCATCTTTATTATTGATATGTAAGTGAATTTCTAAGATACAAAAGTGTATTTTATATTTCACAGGAATCAAGTATAAGGAAATATCAAGATCATGTATCCAGTATTTCTAGGATAATCTCATGAATGCAGGAATATCAAATTGGGAGTACAATCCTTCCAATATGACACTGAGCATATTTATTTAGAGATTTAAGTTGTGCTTATGTGACACTTGTCCGTGTCACTATGCGTTCTAGACTTTGTCTAAAAGTTTTCTAGTTAAGTCTTTTTAAGACTTGACAGGGGTCCGTCTTTTCTAGAAAAATTTATAGGGTTATTTGGAGTATCCCAAAAAAAATTAAAAGCCAAAAATTTGGCTAACTCCGAACATTTTTGAAATTTTGGTAGAGTCCCCTTTGTATTTATTGATTCAAAAATTTTACAATACACAATTATATGATAAGAAAACTTGGGTACGCCGACCCCTTCGGTGGAGCAACCCTCAACACCGGAACCATGCAATGATATATATATATATATATATATATATATATATATATATATATATATATATATATATATATATATTTGTCTATTTATTGATTTATTTATTTATTTATATACTTATTTATTTATTTATATATATATAATATATATATATATATATATATATATATATATATATATATATATATATATATATATATATATATATATATATAAGAATTCCTTACCAAGGCTATTCTTACCTTAGCAATGTCTGCTAACAATATCTGATTTGCTAAACAAGAGTCAAGGATTCACATTAGTCGTTATTGAAACTCAATCTCGTGGAAAACAAATAATGTTACTATTTTAATTGTTGGTGGGGGTAAATATATACATAGAAAACTAAAATGGTCATAAAATCTTGTATATAAGCCTATAGCTATGTATACACTATTTCATAAGCATAAATTTTATATATTTTTAAGCATATTATATATTTTATATAGACAAGCACATAAATGTAAAAGTTCAGTATAGATGCTGATTTTTATAGAAAAAGGGCCTAAACATCAAAATATTTATTTTCGGGACCTACACATACTAGTCTACATAAGGATACGAAGGCAAAAAAATTATAGTTGATTGAATTCCTAATTATCCAGAGTAATAAGTAAAAATGTAAATACTGAATATTTATAAAAATTTGTCTTCGAACTCGATAGGGAGGGTGTGGCCTCTTTTGGGTAACAAACATCTATCCTATATTTACCTATGCATCTCCAGCTTATTGGTCCTTAAAAATTAACATGTATTAGCCTCAAAATCCTCGAATAACGTACTTGATTAATGGTGGACAGCAGCTACTATCACTCTGGATCAATCATTCCAAGTCATTCTTATTAGGTGTTCTCTATCTACCTATATAAGTCACATTACATGCTAAGAAAAACAACCAAACATTTATGTAGTGTTATGGTTCCCTAATAGTGTCTTATTATTGAATGTCTTCCATAATATGAGCGACAATTAGGAAGATAAAAAAAATTCAGAATATATATATATATATATATATATATATATATATATATATATATATATATATATATATATATTATATGTATATATAAAATTATACACCAACATGAAAGGAAAGAATTTCATAGAAAGGGGTGAGGACTTGCCTTGGTCCCTTGAATTGGACTTATGTTTTATTCTCCCATATCTTCCTAAATATGAGTCCAAACAACTTTTCAGATAATAAAATTATTTAACAAAATTTCTAACCTAGGTTTTGATATAGAAGAATTAGGGAAGAGAAGGGTGTGTTACCTAGGTTTTTGGGGAAGTAAAGGAGGAGGAGGAGGTGCTGGAGGAGATGGCCGACGGAGACAGCTGGCACCGGCGGTGGCAGCGGGCACCGACGGCGGCAGCGGGCGTCGTGCAGGCAGTAGGCGCCGACGACGTACGGCAGGAGTAGGTTGGACAGATATGGGCACGGATGCGACAGACGTGACCACAGTAGTAGGAATGGCAGTAGTAATAGTAGAAGAAGAGAGTGGGATGGGTTAGTGAATAAAGGAAGGAAGAGATTTAAAGGAATGGGTTTTTTTAAAGTGATAGAGGTTCTGCTCTTAGAAGAGGAGAGGGGATAAGGAGGAGACAGGTGAAAGATGGGAGAAGGGAAGAGAAGCCAGGTATTGGGGAGAAATATAGGGAGGAAGAAGACAATATAAGCCATGGTTTTCTTCTTTCCATGAGTTGGACATTTTGCACTTAACCCCAACAAAATCAAAAATTGTAAAAGAGTCAAATTGCAATAAAACCAAAATTGCAACTAAATGCATGCCTATATATATATATATATATATATATATATATATATATATATATATTTTTATATATATATATATAAAAAATGCATGCCTATATATATATATATCAACTAAATGCATGCCTATATATATATATATATATATATATATATATATATATATATATATACACACACATTAATATATATACACATTAATATAGAATAGGCAGTTATGACACTCTACACTCCTTTGAAGAAATTCCATCCTCGAAATTTGAAATAACATAACATACGACTACTAACCTTGCTCAGTGAATAGGTATGGATATTGGCTCCTCATATCTTTTTCTTTCTTCCATGTTGAATATCCCGGATAGTCCTTGCTCCATGCTACACGAACAAATTTAATGACCCAATTTCGTAGTATCTTGTCTCTTCGATCCAATATTCCAACCGGCCTTTGCTCCATCCGTAGAGTAGGTCTGACTGTAATCTCTAAATGATATAGAATGTGATTCGGGTCTGGTACATATCTTCGGAGTTGAGATACATGAAACACATTGTGTACTCCTTCTAGTGCTGGCAGCAGTGCTAACTTGTATGATACATTTCCAAATTTTTCCAGTATATCAAATGGCCCAACGTACCTTGGACTTAGTTTTCCTCATGTCCCGAACCCGATTGTCCCTTTGGTTGGTGAGCTTTTCAGGAATACATGATCTCCATGTTGAAAATCCAATATCCTTCGGTGTTTGTCAGCCCACATCTTTTGTCTATCTTGAGCTGCTTGTAGATGGCTTCTTATTGCCTTGACTTTGTCCACCGTCTGTACTACTAGATCTGGACCCAGTAATTATTATTTTCCCATAGCGGTTTATCATAATGGCGATCTGCACTTTCTACCATATAGTGCTTCGTAAGGGGCCATTTTGATACTATCATGATAACAATTGTTATAATCTATTATGTGTAAATGATCATCCCATGATCCTTCAAAGTCAAATGTATATACTCTCAACATGTCTTCTAGGGTCTGAATTGTCCTTTCTGACTGACCATCTGTTTGGGGATGATAGACCGAGATAAATTTTAATTGGTTACCGAGGTTTTCTTACAGACTTTTCCAAAATGTGAAGTAAATCTGTAATCTCTATCTGAGACTATACTGACCGTACACCGTAATGACTGACAATCTATTTCATGTACATATCTGCTAACACTTCTTTTGTCTGTCCAACCTGGAACGGTAGAAAATAAGATGATTTAGTGAGCATATATATTATGACCCAGATAGCATTATTATCCTTCGGTGTCCGAGGTAATCCATTCACAAAATCCATCGTAATATGTTCCCACTTTCACTCAGGTATGGACAAAGGTTGAAGGAGTCCCGCCGTCCTCTAGTGTTCTGCTTTGACTTGCTGGCATACTAAGCATTTAGAGATGAATCTAGCAATTTCTCGTTCAATTCTACGCCACCAAAGCATTTGTTTTAAATCTTTATACATTTTAGTACTTCCGGGGTTAATTGAGTATTGTGCATTATGAGCATCTGACATTATTTCAGCCAGGAGTTCTCTGTACGGTACACATAATCGGTTCTTGAATCTTAAGGATCCATTTGAATGTTTAATTAAACCTGTTTGTGTTCCATCCTCAGTTTGTTTCCATAATTTTTTCAGCTTTATATCATCCTTTTGTGCATCCAAAATTCGTTCTATCAAGGGAGATCGTATTTGTAGACTTTTCCATATCCCTTCTGCTGCTGGACATATTATTTTGATTCTCATCTTTCTTAGATATCCCAATCTCTCTTTAGGTGTATTCATAAAGAATACTGTAGGTCTTCTACTTAGAGCATCCGCTACTTTATTTGCTTCACCTGGATGATATTCTAACTCTATGTCAAAATCTTCAAGCAATTCCAACCATTTTCTTTGTCTCATATTGATTTCCTTCTGGGTGAACACAACCCAAACCCTTGCCTGATGAATCACTATATATTTTATATCCATCCGATCCTGATGGTAATGCTAATACCGGTGCTGAAATCAATCTCTCTTTCAATTAATCAAACGCTTCTTGACACTTCTCCATCCAAATAAACTTTTCTTCCATCTGGGTAAGACGGGTTAAAGTTTCTGCAATTCTTGAGAAATTTTCTACAAATCTTCTATGGCTCACTACTTCGATGAGAAGGTACTGAACCTTGTTGTGGCCCGGATACCATATTGGATTTATGGCATGGAAAGATATTCATCGTGGAATAGGGTGCCATCTCCTATCCTTGTTTGGTTGGGGAGATGGTACGCTAATTCAATGGTGTGTATTAGACCATGTTATAATCCAATCGACTTATTTATTGAGTATTTCATATTTAGTATTATGGCATGATATTATGTGTCTTGTTACGTTCCTCTGAGGACCTGGTGATCTCTCCAGGTGTGTGTTCTTGTCTTCTGCAGGTATTCTAGCCGAGGTCGTGATCTTCTCATTTTCTTCAAAGATGACGTGTCTTGGATCTTTCTTTGCTACTCTCGACAAATTATTTTGTTTCCCATGTATTACTTTCTTTTAACTAGTTGGTAGTGGATTTGTCTCCACCCAACATCTTGTATAAAAACAATTCATAGTTGATTATATAATATCTTTTATTCTTACATTTTGTGGATGAGATTAGTTAGTTGTGGTTTTACTGCATTTACATCTTACGTATATTTATTATACAGCTGGCATGTCTACGTTCATAATCCTGCGTATTTTGGGACTGGGGTGTTAAATCTTTTATAATAACCAGCTAGTCCCAAGAAACTTTTGATCTCTACTAAAGACTTAGTTGTTGGCCAGGACTTACTGCTTCCACCTTTTTTTGGATCTACTGAAATTACATCTACATTGACAATATGACCAAGAAATGATATTTGGTTCAACCAAAATTCACATTCACTAAGTTTGGCATACAACTGTTCCTTCTGTAAAGTCTGTAGTACTATCCTCAAATGTTCCTCATGTTCCTCCTCATTCTTCGAATATATAAGAATGTCGTTAATGAATACAATTACAAATTTATCTATATATTGATAAAATACTCGATTTATCAAATCCATGAATATGGTGGGTGCATTTGTTAATCCGAATGATATGACTAAGAATTCGTAATGCCCATATCGAGTTGTAAAAGTAGTCTTTGGAACATCTTCCCTTTTTACCTTCACTTGATGGTATCCTGATCTTAATTCATTTTTTAAAAATACCATTGCCTCTCCTGATTGATCAAACAATTCGCCAATTCTAGGTAAGGGGTACTTATTCTTGATTGTAACTTCATTTAAGGTACTATAATCAATCACCAACTGTAAAGTACCATCTTTCTTCTTCACAAATAATACTGGTGCACCCCAAGGCGAAGAGCTAGGTGAATAAATCCTTTTGATAATAGCTCCTTTATTTGTTTGTTCAACTCAGCTAACTCCTTCTTGTTCATTGGTTATAACTTTTTAGCTATAGGTGCTGCTCCAGGTATTAGATTTATAGAGAATTCTACTGCTCTATCAGACGGTAATCCTAAAAATTCTTTCGAAAATACATTTTTGAATTCCTCCACTACCCTTGGAAATTCTTGTTCTTCTAATTTATGCAATCTTCCTTGGGTTGGTAATTCAAATTTTTCTAGTTTCTCGACATCGAACTCCTTTTGATCCCGAGCAAATTCGCATAGTTCTCCATCAGGGAGTTGAAATGAAACTTTGCATTGACCACAATCTATATTAGCTAATGTCTTGGTAAGCCAATCCATTCACAATATTACATCATAGTTGTTCATTGGGAAGACTAATAATCTTACACAAAAATCTCCTCTACCTAGCTTTACTGGACAACACTTACAAACCCAACTAACTTCTACTACGCCATTACCCGTGAGGATTTTTAATTTCTTAGGCGGAGGTTGAGATTCTATTTTATGAAGTGATATGAATGCAGATGCTATAAATGAATGAGTAGCCCCAGAATCAAATAATACTGATGTTGAAAAGTTGAGACTAGAATAGTACATGTGACTACTTCTCCAGGAAGGTTTGCTTCATCTGTACCCATCATAAATGCTTGTCCCTGCCTCTTCTTCTTCTTATTCTCAGGATTTCTGGTCCTTTGTTCCTGATGAACTTGATAAACTTGTGGCACATAGGGTGGCCTCCCTAATTTTCATAGGCCAGTACAGCTTGGGATGTCGGTGCTTGTAACATGGATCGAAGGTTGTTTCCTTGTATCATTGGCCTAGTATTGTTCCCTCGAGTCATGGGTTGAAACCCCTGATGAAAGCTGTGTTGCTGATCCTGTAATGGGGGCCACTCCATATCTTAAGTAAAGCCCCATGATTCTTCTACAAATATTCTTGGTGTGACCAAGTTTTTGGCAATAATTGCTGATAATTGGTCCACCTGAGCTACCAATCTGAGGACGTTTGGATAGCCCCTGACAATATTTCTTGGAGGATGATGTTCCTTCCTCGAAGGTTCTTTTCTGGTATTGTCACCTCCAGTTTTCAGAAACAAGGGTATTTTTGTTATTTTATATTTTTGAATATTTTTGAAATTTATTTTATTATTTATGATATTGTTTTGGGATTATTTGAGTCGGGTTCGAATTTTAACTCAATCCAACTTGAAACGGGGACCCGGGGGGTAGTTTGACTCTAGTGGGACCCACACACTAGTTAGGCATGGCCCACATGATATTAATTTTAGTCCACATGATATTAATTTTAGTTAGTAGTTAGACTAATTATTTATGGATAGGTTTAGTTTAATTAGAGACTTAAAACTAGACTAAATTGACCTCAACCTTTAACCCATTCCTAATTTAAATCAAATAGATTAGTGGGGGCATTTTGGACATTCAAATAGGGGACACCTCACCCTTTTTGGGCAGCCACCTATGGGGGGGATAAGGAGTGAGTCACTCCTTCATTCATTTGTTTTCATCCACTTTCTCTCTCTTGTTCTTCCCCAAATTAATTTACAGATGAACCTCCATTGATTTCATCTCCAAATCAACCCTTTCTTCCACCAAATCTTCTTTATTTCTCCTCTACTCCATGGCTAGGGGGTGCTAGCCAAGTTTGGGAGGATTCGGAGCTCGTTCATGTCCTTTTAGAATCTCTACGTGTCGGTATCGTGTCGGAAGGATTTTCCTTTGAATCTCTCTCCCGGAAGGTATAATCTCTCCTCTAATCCATCCCTACATGCATATAGAAAAATTTTGAACCCATAGGAATGACCCCCATGGTTGTATCTCCATTTGTGTCCATTTCGTGTCCATTTGGAGGTCATAGGAGTGTCCTTTGTGTTGTGGTTGTGTCCATGTGGGAAAACCCCAATTTTGGACACACTATGTGTTGTTGTTATGTATGAATGAATTATTACATGTTTAATCTCATATTTTTGTATTGGAGATGTGTTCTATAGTGTCTCATATATATATATATTAGTGTAGAGAGTGAGTTATTGATATATTATGTTATATACTTGTGTTTCTTTTGTCTCAAACTACCTAAATTCGTCATAATATTTATTCACGTTTTTAGTAGCAATAGCAACTTAGAAATGTCATAACTTTTAGCATAAAACTCCGATTTATCTTCCCTTTTTTAAAAAGAACCGTATTGATGTTAGCTTTCCAAATATATATTTTAATAAGCCAAATTCATTCTAAAACTTTCTGTAAAATTATTTGAGTGTCAGCTGTACGAAAGACAAACGTGTTTCGATATTTTAGCGATTCCGGGAGCTTTCGGACACGAAAATGCGATCCGTTTAAAGTTTTGGAAAGCTAACACAAAGATCTATAACATAATTTAATCTTAGAATTTAATGAATGCTTAATTTGTACAATATTGATTTTAAGTAGAAGATTACTATACGACATATGTATTTTGTGTATCCTTGTATGTACAAATATATATGTACAATGTGTATATATATGTATGTGTGTTAAGAGAATGTAATATAATATAGAGTATGCATAAATGATATAATGTATGAAAGTATATAATGTATTCAAATATGTATGTATAGGTGTATGAATGAATGGATGAAATGCAAGCATGTGGGTAATGCAAGGTATTGAAACATGTATGCAAGTATCCATATGTAAGTAAGTAACGTAATCAAGTATGAATGTACGCTATATATGAATGCCAACATGATAGGAATGTATGATGCCATATTAGCACTTAGCACCATGTTCATATGTTAAAACTCCCTTCTACATGTTGACAGTAACCCCAAGCATGAATACACATAAAACCTACTTACTGTTATGAGTAAACCCTTTGATGTATAAATAAACCCTTTTGTTATGATTAACACCCACACACACACATGCTAAATCTATGCTTTACATGTTATTTCTTCTATGTGACACAATGAACCCTTGCTAAATGTTATCCTTCTACATAATACCCTCACACTTGAACACATTGTACTGCTATGTACACATTGCCATATCCATATTCATGTATCACTCACTCCTTGTCTTTATGCACCTTGCGTGTAATAAAATATATATGAATATATATGTAATGTGTGTTTGATAACTTGTGTAGCTTTATGATTTTGTGTGAGTGTTAGTTTAGGCTTGGTTAGGCCTAATGAGACTTGTTAGTCTAGGTTTAGACCTAGTACTGCCTAGTTAACCTAATTTGACTAGTACAGTTGACCAGAGTTGACCAAGAGTTGACTTTGACCTGGAATGACCTAGAATCATGTAGAATATATAGTAGAGCTTTATTTTACCATTTTGGACTTGTTGTGACTTGTGCTGTTCTAAATAGGAGCCAGACACCTTTCCTCGGACAGTACATTTCCTTTGGACATTCAGATAACAGGAGAGTACATTCTCTGATAGTTCTCCATTTACTTGTCAATTACTGTACTTCAGTTCTACTTAGCTGTATATGATTCTCTGTTACAAACACGTATTTTTATTTCTGAATCCATGTATACGACATACATACTTACTCGTCTTACCTCTATTATTCGAATCACCATACGAATCACTATTCGAACCACCTATTCGTATCTTCATATGCTGGTTGGACTTTTATTCGATTGATGTGTCGAATTTTGGATTCATTTGTATTAAATGGGCGGGGAAATACTTGATTAGACATGTGAACATTCCCACTATTCGAACCATCCCCTGTGAATGATATTCGAACGATAGCCATCTCTCACCTGATTAGTACATGATATGCCAGATTTTCCCATAGCCGTTTACGTGTATATCTAAGTATTTTGAAACACACTTGGAGAATTTATTCGAATCATTGTTAGATCATCATGTGAATCACTGTTCGTATCACATTATTCGTATCACCTTATTCGATTCACCTTATTAGAACAATGATTAGAATCACATTCAACTCTTCTTGTATTAGACTCATATTGGGATTACACTCGACTTATATTGTACTGTCTAAACTCATCATGTTACTCTAGTTCAGCTAGATCTTATTTTACAGTCTTCATTGCTATGCTTCTCCTCTTGTTTAGTTATCTTACTTTCATTGTACCTTAACTGCTTCTCTAGATCACTACCTGTATAAAACTGCCATATTCATCAATATAACTGTCTATAACTGATTTATAGTTCTCTGTCATTTTCTTGGGATTTCTTGATGATTTGTACTCGTTCCCGTCCTGAATAGACCTGTTGATAAATTTTACAGATAGCTTGGAGGTTATTGCTAGCCTAGAGGAGACACAGTAGAGCACGGAGTAGATAGCTAGAGTTTTTTTTCTTTATTTTCAGTTGTCTTGAGTTATATTATGGATTACTGTATTTGAGCTTTGAGATGTATTTCTGGGTTTGTGTATCTTTGACACTTAGACTTCTATCTGTTGTATCTCTTTTGGATTTCATGTTTTGTCTATTTTCCATTATTCTCTACCTTAGATGTGATTGAATTTACATTCTGCTATGTCACCCCCATTCGAAAAGTATAAACTATTTAGCCATATACTGTTAGATGCATGAGACCTAGGACAACGTTCTACCGCCGACACTGCGGCGTAGGCTGGACGTACCCACTTCTCGTGCCCTTATTCTAGGGTGCGGGTCGTGACACATTTTTAGTGGTGGCCCATGCAGGTCGAGTTTGTGTAGTGGTATTCGAACTAGAGTACCACTACAGCCTGCAGTAGAATTAGGATATATTTTTGAAGGTACTCAATCACAGTTAGGATTTCTTGAGAGATTCCTGGGACAACCCTTGAGAATCTTATTTTAACTTCGATTTGAAAAACTCTTCTTCCCTTGATTTGATTTATCTTTACTTTCTGTTATTGAACTTGATTTTGATGATGATTGTGGAGTTTTGAATCTTGATGTTAGCTATTGCATCCGAGTTTGTATTTATATGATTTGATAAATTATTGTTCAGTTTTGAATCTTGATGTTCGTTGATAAATTTAATTTTTGGGTATCCATTGTTGATTTAATTTAATTTTTGTCAAGATGAAATTATATGGGCTAGGTCATCTAAGTTATGGAATCTAGTCTTCTACAGTCACATTAGCCAGCATGGTGATGACATATAGTCTGATTTTTGGATATATTTCTCGGGTGTAGGAATTTAAGGTTTTCGTAGCCAAGTAGCAGCATCGCAAAAATTTTAAATACCATGATTCTGGAGGTATGTGCCTAAGTCGAGGACTCTGCGATTATCGTAGCCTTGCTTACTAGTATGACGAGAATTTAGAGTACCATAATTTTGGATAGACGCATATGATTTTCAGATTGTACCTTAAATATTTTTGAACATATTTTCTCTACTTTCGTTCCAGTCCTTCAAAAAAAATTATTATTTTTTTGCTTTGTTTTGCTTCTCATTATTTAACTTAGGAGTAGGTTTAGTTGTTTTTATAAACTCTTGTGTAACTACTTGCTATGAGTTTCTTCTTAATACAATGAACCGATGATTTTGCTAGACCGTATCTTGTAATTGATATTATAGTTCTGGGTTTCAAAATGGTTCCTTCTTTAAACAGATAAGCAAAACAGATTTTATCATTATTACTTTCTTGCTATTATTCTTCTATTAAATAATAATAATAAAACTGTCTTGATTACGTCAATCACCTAGTTTGTAATCTTGGTAGGAATCTAAATGTTGGTCTTGATGTAGAATTTGATTTTTATATTGAGACATGAGAATATATATAGTGGACACAGACTCTTTGCCTGACACGTATGCATGCTACACTTTGATTTTCAACCTATCTAAATACATATTAATATGTTGTTGATGTTTAAATTTTCAAAACCCCATTATTTCTGATACAGTACAGTAACAGAGACTGGTTCTCTGTATTTTCAGTTAAAATTTGTAATTCAAATTTAAATTTCATGTTATTAGTTATGTTTATATCACTGCACATGTATGTTATACATAGGGTTTCAATTCAAAAAAAATTTGGTTGAGTTTTGTGTTTGAATTTGTCAAATCTAAGACTGTGTGCATATTATCCCTTAATACTGGATTCCAAATGTTTAGTTCAATTGCTGTTATATTTTTAAAAAAATATATAATATTTTGGAGCTATGTACATTGTTGTATGTAGGGATATGATGTTAGGTTTATACTCTTACATGTTAAGTTGTGATAAACATTGGGTTGGTTAATATTATACTAGTTTAAATGTTATCTTATTTCAGATTCTTGTATGTAAATACTGAACTAAAACTGGGTCCAACCTTTTATTACAAAAGCTATAACCCTGTAGAGTGATACCCATACTCTAACATAGTATACACTGCCATGTAACCTAGCCCTTCATCTCTATGTTATGTTCATTTATCTATATAGATATATATAGATTTTATGCATACATGTTATAATATATATAGATACATAACTAAATCTCTACCTCTTTATATATACATATGTACATGGTTAGCCATGTATGTTATGAGAAAATGAGTTGTGTATTGTAGATTGTTTAACCAATATGCCATGATTAGTGTAACTTGATAGTTATTGTTTGAAACCCAAATCCTCCTATGCACTTTCATGTATATTTTACATACACACACGCCTATTATCTAACCATATGAACATGTCCACATATACCCATACACACACGAACTACATAACTTGTACATAATGCTAGCTTTTCCCTCTCTAACGCTATATATATATAAATATATTATGATTGGATTTCCATGCAATTGGCTTTCATTCTTTAACTTTTGATTTTGATTTTCTTGAATAGTACCCCTTATTAGATAAATGGTAGTTAACTTTATTTTATTTTGATAAGTACCAGTTTTCATATAGGATGGTAGACTGCCTTACAGTCTTGATGATTGTTATTTCTGTATCTTTTCTAGTTTAGCACCCTAGATTGCTTGTGTGTTTTGATACCCTATGACTATTTTGGTTTAGCATGACTATTATACCTAGATGAGACTTTCACTACCACCGTATGCCATGACCCTGTATGTCATCCTTTTAAATCGTATGATTGTTTAAGTTCTGAGACTTTGATTGTGGGGGGGTTTGACCTAGAATGAGTATGAATATTTTAATTTCGAGGACAAAATTTTTCTAAGGTGGATAGACTTGTAACACCCAGTTTTCTAAAATGTGGGTAATTTTGAAATTTTATAATTTTAATCTTTTATTGATTTGACATTTAAATCATGATATGATTTTTGGTAATTTTTAAATCATTTTAAAACTATTTAAAATCATGACTTGTGATTTTAATATTTTGCTAGTGAAACCCTAGAGACTGTTTGACCTAGGGCCTAACCATGTGATTAGGATGTTTTAATGTCATTTCTGGCCTAAGGATATTTTGCATTTGACCTCTTTGAATTATTTTGATATTTATTGCGTTGGTGATTGTTGATTTTGACCTTTGATAGGTGTGATTTTGTGATGGTTTTGTGTCCGTAGCGGACACGTATCAGTTTTTATTTACAAATGTTTGATGTGCCTCAAAGAGATTTTTTTATTGCTGATTTCTTTTTTGAAAAGTAGTTGAATGAGATTGTTTTCTGCATGTGTTTTCTGTGATTGCTTTGTTTTAATTTCGAGGACGAAATTTTTTTTAAGGTGGATAGATTTGTCACCCCCAGTTTTCAGAAATAGGGGTATTTTTGTCATTTTATATTTTTGAATATTTTTGAAATTTATTTTATTATTTATGATATTATTTTGGGGTAAAATTTATTTTATTATTTATGATATTGTTTTGGGGTTATTTGAGTCGGGTTCGAATTTTAACTCAATCCGACTTGAAACGGGGATCCGGAGGGTAGTTTGACTCTAGTGGGACCCACACACTAGTTAGACATGGCCCACATGATATTAATTTTAGTCCACATGATATTAATTTTAGATAGTAGTTAGACTAATTATTTATGGATAGGTTTAGTTTAATTAGAGACTTAGAACTGGACTAAATTGACTCAACCTTTAACCCATTCCTAATTTAAATCAAATAGATTAGTGGGGGCATTTTGGATATTCAAATAGGGGACACCTCACCCTTTTTGGGCAGCCACCTATGGGGGGGATAAGGAGTGAGTCACTCCTTCATTCATTTGTTTTCATCCACTTTCTCTCTCTTGTTCTTTTCTAAATTAATTTACAGATGAACCTCTATTGATTTCATCTCCAAATCAACCCTTTCTTCCACCAAATCTTCTTCATTTCTCCTCTACTCCATGGTTAGAGGGTGCTAGCCAAGTTTGGGAGGATTCAGAGCTCGTTCGTGTCCTTTTAGAATCTCTACGTGTCGGTGTCGTGTCGGAAGAATTTTCCTTTGAATCTCTCTCCCGGAAGGTATAATCTCTCCTCTAATCCATCCCTACATGCATATAGAAATATTTTAAACCCATAGGAATGACCACCATGATTGTATCTCCATTTGTGTCCATTTCTTGTCCTTTTGGAGGTCATAGGAGTGTCTTTGTGTTGTGGTTGTGTCCATGTGGGAAAACCCCAAATTTGGACACACTATGTGTTGTTGTTATGTATGAATGAATTATTATATGTTTAATATCATATTTTTGTATTGGAGATGTGTTCTATAGTGTCTCATATATATATATTAGTGTAGAGAGTGAGTTATTGATATATTATGTTATATACTTGTGTTTCTTTTGTCTCAAACTACCTAAATTCGTCATAATATTTATCCACGTTTTTTGTAGCAATAACAACTTAGAAATGTCATAACTTTTAGCTTAAAACTCCGATTTATCTTCCATTTTTTGTAAAAAGAACCGTATCGATGTTAGCTTTCCAAATACATATTTTAATAAGCCAAATTCATTCTAAAACTTTTTGTAAAATTATTTGAGTGTCAGCTGTACGAAAGACGAACGCGTTTCAGAATTTTTACGATTCCGGGAGCTTTCGGACACGAAAATACGATCCTTTTAAAGTTTTGGAAAGCTAACACAAAGATCTATAACATAATTTAATCCTAGAATTTAATGAATGCTTAATTTGTACAGTATTTATTTTAAGTAGAAGATTACTATATGACATATGCATTTTGTGTATCCTTGTATGTACAAATATGCATGTATGCATGTGTATATATATGTGTATGTGTGTTAAGAGAATGTAATATAATATAGAGTATGCATAAATGATATAATGTATGAAAGTATATAATGTATTCAAATATGTATGTATAGGTGCATGAATGAATGGATGAAATGCAAGATGTGGGTAATACAAGGTATCGAAACATATATGCAAGTATCCATATGTAAGTAAGTAACGTAATCAAGTATGAATGTACGCTATATATGAATGCCAACATGATAGGAATGTATGATGCCATATTAGCACTTAGCACCATGTTCATATGTTAAAACCCCCTTCTACATGTTGACAGTAACCCCAAGCATGAATACACATAAAACCTACTTACTGTTATGAGTAAACCCTTTGATGTATAAATAAACCCTTTTGTTATGATTAACACCCACACACACACATGCTAAATATATGCTTTACATGTTATTTGTTCTATGTGACACAATGAACCCTTGCTAAATGTTATCCTTCTAACATAATACCCTTATACTTGAACACATTGTACTGATATGTACACATTGCCATATCCATATTCATGTATCACTCACTCCTTGTCTTTATGCACCTTGCTTGTAATAAAATATATATGAATATATATGTAATGTGTGTTTGATAACTTGTGTAGCTTTATGATTTTGTGTGAGTGTTAGTCTAGGCTTGGTTAGGCCTAATGAGACTTGTTAGTCTAGGTTTAGACCTAGTACTGCCTAGTTAACCGAATTTGACTAGTACGGTTGACCAGAGTTGACCAAGAGTTGACTTTGACCTGGAATGACCTAGAATCATGTAGAATATATAGTAGAACTTTATTTTAACATTTTGGACTTGTTGTGACTTGTGCTGTTCTAAATAGGAGCCAGACACCTCTCCTCGCACAGTATATTTCCTTTGGACATTCAGATAACAGGCGAGTACATTCTCTGATTATTCTCTCATTTACTTGTCAATTACTGTACTTCAGTTCTAGTTAGCTGTATGTGATTCTCTGTTACAAACAAGTATTTTTATTTCTGAATCCATGTATATGACACACATACTTACTCGTCTTACCTCTATTATTCGAATCACCATACGAATCACTAATCGAACCACCTATTCGTATCTTCATATGCTGGTTGGACTTTTATTCGATTGATGTGTCGAATTTTGGATTTATTTGTATTAGATGGGCGGGGAAATACTTGATTAGACATGTGAACATTCCCACTATTCGAACCACCCCCTGTGAATGATATTCGAATGATAGCCATCTCACACCTGATCAGTGCGTGATGTGCCAGATTTACCCATAGCCGTTTACATGTCTATCTAAATATTTTGAAACACACTTGGAGAATTTATTCGAATCATTGTTAGATCATCATGTGAATCACTATTCGTATCATCTTATTCGTATCACCTTATTCGATTCACCTTATTAGAACAATGATTAGAATCACATTCGACTCTTCTTGTATTAGACTCACATTGGGATTACACTCGACTTATATTGCACTGTCTAAACTCATCATGTTACTCTAGTTCAGCTAGATCTTATTTTACAGTCTTCATTGCTATGCTTCTCCTCTTGTTTAGTTACCTTACTTTTATTGTACCTTAACTGCTTCTCTACATCACTACCTGTATAAAACTGCCATATTCATCAATATAACTGTCTATAACTGATTTATAGTTCTCTGTCATTTACTTGGGATTTCTTGATGAATTGTACTCGTTTCTATCCTGACTGGACCTGTTGATAAATTTTACAGATAGCTTGGAGGTTATTGCTAGCCTAGAGGAGACACAGTAGAGCTCGGAGTAGATAGCTAGAGTTTCTCCTTTATTTTCAGTTGTCTTGAGTTGTATTATGGATTACTGTATTTGAGCTTTGAGATGTATTTCTGGGTTTGTGTATCTTAGACACTTAGACTTCTATCTATTTTATCTCTTTTGGATTTCATGTTTTGTCTATTTTCCATTATGCTCTACCTTAGATGTGATTGAGTTTACATTCTGCTATGTCACCCCCATTCGGGGAGTATAAACTGTTTAGCCTTATACTATTAGATGCATGAGACCTAGGACAACGTTCTACCGCCGACACTGTGGCGTAGGCTGGACGTACCCACTTCTCGTGCCCTTATTCTAGGGTGCGGGTCGTGACACATTTTTAATGGGGGCCCATGCAGGTCGAGTTTGTATAGTGGTATTCGAACTAGAGTACCACTACAGCCTGCAGTAGAATTAGGATATATTTTTGAATGTACTCAATCACAGTTAGGATTTCTTGAGAGATTTCTAGGACGGCCCTTGAGAATCTTATTTTAATTTCGATTTGAAAAACTCTTCTTCCCTTGATTTGATTTATCTTTACTTTCTGTTGTTGAACTTGATTTTGATGATGATTGTGGAGTTTTGAATTTTGATGTTAGCTGTTGCATTCGAGTTTGTATTTATATGATTTAATGGATTATTGTTCAGTTTTGAATCTTGATGTTCGTTGATAAATTTAATTTTTGGGTATCCATTGTTGATTTAATTTAATTTTTGTCAAGATGAAATCATATGGGCTAGGTCATCTAAGTTATGGAATCTAGTCTTCTACAGTCACATTAGCCAGCATGGTGAGGACATATAGTCTGATTTTGGATATATTTCTCGGGTGTGGGAATTTAAGGTTTTCGCAGCCAAGCTAGCGGCATCGCAAAAATTTTAAATTCCAAGATTCTAGAGGTATGTGCCTAAGTCGAGGACTCTGTGATTATCGTAGCCTTGCTTACTAGTATGACGAGGATTTAGAGTACCATAATTTTGGATAGACGCATATGATTATCAGATTGTACCTTAAATATTTTTGAACATGTTTTCTCTACTTTTGTTCCAGTCCTTCAAAAAAAATTTATTATTTGTTTGTTTTGTTTTGCTTCTCATTATTTAACTTAGGAGTAGGTTTAGTTGTTTTTATAAACTCTTGTGTAACTTCTTGCTATGAGTTTCTTCTTAATACAATGAACCAATAATTTTGCTAGACCTTATCTTGTAATTGATATTATAGTTATGGGTTTCAAAATGGTTCCTTCTTTAAACAGATAAGCAAAACAGATTTTATCGTTATTACTTTCTTGCTATTATTCTTGTATTAAATAATAATAATAATAAAACTTTTTTGATTACGTCAATCACCTACTTTGCAATCTTGGTAGGAATCTAAATATTGGACTTAATGTCGAATTTGATTTTTATATTGGGACATGAGAATATATATATAGTGGACACAGACTCTTTGCCTGACACGTATGCATGCTACACTTTGATTTCCAACCTATCTAAATACATATTAATATGTTGTTGATGTTTAAATTTTTAAAACCCCAATATTTCTGATACAGTACAGTAACAGAGACTGGTTCTCTGCATTTCCAGTTAAAATTTGTAATTCAAATATAAATTTTATGTTATTAGTTATGTTTACATCACTGCACATGTATGTTATACATAGGGTTTCAATTCAAAAAAATTTGGTTGAGTTTTGTGTTTGATTTGTCAAATCTAAGACTGTGTGCATATTATCCCTTAATAATGGATTCCAAATGTTTAGTTCAATTGCTGTTTTATTTTTTTAAAAATATATAATATTTTGGAGCTATGTACATTGTTGTATATAGGGATATGATGTTAGGTTTATACTCTTACATGTTAGGTTGTGATAAACATTGGGTTGGTTAATATTATAATGGTTTAAATGTTAGCTTATTTCAGATTCTTGTATATAAATGCTGAACTAAAACTGGGTCTAACCTTTCATTACTAAAGCTATAATCCTGTATAGTGACACCCACACTCTAACATAGTATACACTGCCATGTAACCTAACCCTTCATCTCTATGTTATGTTCATATATCTATATAGATTTTATGCATACATGTTATAATGTATATAGATACATAATTAAATCTCTACCGCTTTATATATACATATATACATGGTTAGCCATGCATGTTATGAGCAAATGAGTTGTGTATTGTAGATTGTTTAACCAATATGCCATGATTAGTGTAACTTGATAGTTATTGTTTGAAACCCAAATCCTCCTATGCACTTTCATGTATATATCACATACACACACACGCCTATTATCTAACCATATGAACATGTCCACATATACCCATACATATACGAACTACATAACTTGTACATAATGCTAGCTTTTTCCTCTCTAACACTATATATATAAATATATTATGATTGGATTTCCATGCAATTGGCTTTCATTCTTTAACTTTTGATTTTGATTTTCTTGAATAGTACCCCTTATTAGATAAATGGTTGTTAACTTTATTTTATTTTGATAAGTACCAGTTTTTATATTGGATGGTAGACTGCCTTACAGTCTTGATGATTATTATTTTTGTATCTTTTCTAGTTTAGCACCCTAGATTGCTTGTGTCTTTTGATACCCTATGACCGTTTTAGTTTTGCATGACTATTATACCTAGATGAGACTTTCACTACCACCGTATGCCATGACCCTGTATGTCATCCTTTTAAATCGTATAATTGTTTAAGTTCTGAGACTTTGATTGTGGGGGGGTTTGACCTAGAATGAGTTTGAACATTTTAATTCGAGAACAAAATTTTTCTAAGGTGGGTAGACTTGTAACACCCAGTTTTCTAAAATGAGGGTAATTTTGAAATTTTATAATTTTAATCATTTATTGATTTGACATTTAAATCATGATATAATTTTTGGTAATTTTTAAATCATTTTAAAACTATTTAAAATCATGACTTGTGATTTTGATATTTTGTTAGTGAAACCCTAGAGACTGTTTGACCTAGAGCCTAACCATGTGATTAGGATATTTTAATGTCATTTCTGGCCTAAGGATATTTTGCATTTGACCTCTTTGAATTATTTTGATATTTATTGCGTTGGTGATTGTTGATTTTGACCTTTGATAGGTGGGATTTTGTTATGGTTTTGTGTCCGTAGCGGACACGTATCAGTTTTTATTTACATGATTTTGTGATGGTTTTGTGTCCGTAGTGGACACGTATCAGTTTGATATTTACTGCGTTGGTGATTGTTGATTTGTATCTATCTGGATGTGATATGGACATGATAGATAATGAAATCTTGTTTTCTGTTTTTAGAGTATACAATACTATCAGAGGTAATATGGACATGACAGTATGTAAGAACTCAAAGAAAAGTAGATTAATATCTATGCAGAGGTCAGATGGAAATGATAGATAAGGAAAGTAAGTGGATTTAATATTCATTCAGAGGTCATGAAGACATGATAAATAACGAATCCCACTTTTTAATCAATTGATAAAATAGAAGATTCAAAATCTCTCTCCAAAGAAATAAGACATCAGCTTAACAAAACCTTGGTAGCTGGGGAATAAGGAGACAGATGTCATGAGCATATAGGTCCATATCAATGTATGAATGAATTAACATAACTTTCGGGAAAAGAAAACATTGATTCAATTCCATAATTAAATGAATGAACCTGATAGAATGGACGGATAGACCTTTTCGGGAATGAAAGGTTGTTTTTAAAGACCGGTTCATCAACAGATCTCTCCTGTAAATAGGCGAAAACTCTTTGTAAAATTTTATTCTTATTTCCACTCCTCTATTGAAAATGTCTTCCAAGGATATGCAACAAAAAAATAAAGTCTCCAGGAAGGTTAAGGACGGCATCGAAACGCACCCCGCTGAGTCAATTATGACAGGCCCAATCGAAGTAAGCGAGAACTCTTCTACACCCAAGCCACCAGACTTTCTTAGTGGAGCCGGGGAAGACTCCTGAAGAAGAAGCGCTGAGGATGACTGCCTGCAGACTTTTCATGAACTCAGGCAACGATGTCTTCGAAGCATTGACTGACTATGTATTCAATAAGGAAGGCGAAAGCAGTGGCCCTCGTCCTTAATCTTTTGCCTTGAATAAAAAAACTCTTTTATACATAGTACTTCTTGAGAAATTTGCCATTGATAGGCATCATGAGTAGATCTCCATTAGGCTTTGATAACCGATAGGCGCCATTAGAAAATACGGTCTCAATTACATAAGGGCCCTTCCATTTTGCTTGGAATTTCCCTTTACTTTTGTAAGTCATCACCATCGGTCTTCGAACAGCCAATACTAGTTCGCCAACCTTGAACACCCTCTCTTTAACTTTACGATTGAAAGTTCGAGATATACGGGCTTGATATAGCTCAATATGCTGTTGTGCTTGAAGACGCTTCTCATCCAATCCTTCAAGTTCTTGGAGTCGTAAGCGATCATTATTCTCTATAGTTAGCTCATTAGCAATGGCTATCCGTAGAGATGGAATTTGGATTTCCAAGGGAAGAACAGCCTCACATCCATAAACCAATGAAAATGGTGTAAAACCAGTAGGAGTTCGGACTGTTATTCGATAAGCCCATAAACATTCTCCAAGTTTCTCGTTCCAATCATGTTTATTAGAAGAGACAAACTTTTTGAGAAGTTTAATGATCGTCTTATTGAAAGCTTCGGCTAAACCATTAGAAGTTGGATTATAAGCCGTAGAAGCCAAATTTTGAATTCGATTCTTATCACAGAACCGATAAAATGCCTGACTGGTGAATTGTGGACCATTGTCATGAACTATTCGTCGAGGAATTCCGAAGCGATAAATGACATGATGTTTGATAAAGCTGATCACATTAGATGTTTTCACTTCAATAAGGGGAACTGCTTCTGTCCACTTAGAAAAGTAATCGGTTATAGCTAATATGAACCGATGTCCTTTAACAGAAGGATGGTTAATAGGACCAATGACATCCATACCCCAAGCTTCGAAGGGCCAAGAAGCTGCTATAGGATGTTGAAATTCAGACGGTTGATGAATAAAATCAGCATGAATCTGACATGCTTTACATCTTCTGGCATAGTCTACAGTATCTGCTATCATAGAAGGCCAATAATACCCCATTCTTCGAATACGGTCTTGTAATTTAGGACCTGGTTGATGAGCACCACAAACACCATCATGAGCCTCTCATAGTATTTGTTTGGCTTCACTTTCTGAGAGACAATGCAGTAAGAGTCCATCATATGATCGACGATATAACATATGTAAAGATGAATCATAGTAAAATCGAAATGATCGTCTCTTAATTGATGCAGCTTCTTTTGGATCTTCAGGTAAAATTTCATGAACCGCATAGTCGATGAATAGAGTTCTCCAATCCCTTTGTTGGGAACTAGCCGCTGTAGTATAACTTTGTTCAACATACAGATTATTCTTAATACAGCACAGATCTCGGTCCAACAAAGTAATTGTATTTTGCCTTCGAATTGGAACAACCAAATCTGCAGCTAGACTAGCGAGAGCATCAGCCTCAAATTCAATGAAGAATCCTTTGAACGAAAGGACCAACTCGACTACCACTTGATGGTAAGGGATGAGATCAAGGTTTCTGACCTCATAAGTCCCTCTAACTTGATTAACAATCAATTAAGAATCTCCATAAGCTTTTAGGAACTCAATATCCAATTGTTTTGCTACTTGGAGACCAATCAGTAGAGTATTATATTCTGCTACATTGTTGGAACATGGCTCATTGAGAGAATAGGCACGGTATATGACCATTTTGTCAGGAGAAACCAAAATGATTCCTACCCCAGAGACAATGTTGCCTTTAGGTCCTACTCGTGATGCTCCATCAAAATATAATTGCCATATATCATTCTTTAAAATCATGTTGTAATCCACGACTTTATCTGGAATGTCCTCATATAACTTTGATGTTTCTGGTATAGGGTGAGCAGCTAATAAATCAGCTAATGCTTGACCCGTTACTGATTTGAGGTACATAAATCATATTATAAGGGGTGAGCAACATCGCCCAAGTAGCTAATCTGGAATTAAGAATGCTCGGCTTTCTCATCAATACCCGAATAGGATTTATTCTGGAGATGACATTAATAGTTTTTCTTGTCACATAATGTCTTGTCTTTTGTACGGCAAAGACCAAAGCCAGACATTCCTTTTCTACAGGAGTATACCTGTGTTCAGCTCCAACCATCATTCGGCTAAGATAATAAATTGCTTGTTCATGACCCATATCACTTTTCTGTGCGAGAAGAGCACCAAGTGAATGATCCAAGGCTCGAACATATAGCAAAAATGGTTTTTTCTACTACTGGAGGTACCAGGACAGGTGGATTTATAAGGTATTGTTTAATACCATTGAAGGCTTCTTGACACGCTTCATCCCAGACAAAAGATACACCTTTCTTTAACAGACGGGAGAAAGGTTGACATCTCCCAGAGAGATTAGATATAAATCACCTGATATAGGCAATGCGGCCCTAAAAACCACGGAGCTCTTTCAGATTGCGAGCTGGACGCATTTCGAGGATTGCTTTAACTTTATCATGATCAACATGGATACCCTGAGAAGTAATAACAAATCCTAAAAATTTGCCACTAGAAACCCCTAAGAAAGACTTAGTAGGGTTCATTTTCAATTGATGTTGATGCATCAATTCAATTATTGTCTTTAAGTCTTTAATATGATCATCTTTTGATCGACTTTTAACAGCGATGTCATCTACGTAACATTCAACTGTCTTCCGTAGATGCTCTTGAAAGATGTTGCTCATAGCTCGTTGATATGTAGCACCGGCATTTGTAAGACCAAACGGCATAACCGTATAACAGTAAACTCCGAGGGGTGTTCGAAAAGAAGTATGTTTCTCGTCTTCTGGATGCATCTTGATCTGATTGTATCCTGAGAATCCATCCATGAAAGACATACGTTCAAAACCGCATGTGTTGTCTATCATGACATCAGTAATGGGAAGTGGAAATTCGTCCTTTGGACAAGCCGTATTAAGATTTCGATAATCTATACAAACTCGGACTTTTCCGTTCTTTTTCATAACAGGAACAATGTTGGCAACCCAATCCGGGTGTTGCTCTTCACGAACAAATCCACATGTGATCAACTTTTTGACTTCTGCTTCGATTGCATCCATTATATCTGGTCTAAAGCGCCATTGTTGTTGTTTTACAGGCTTGGCGTTAGGCAAAATATTGAGCTTATGAGTAGCAACTTTAGGATCTAGACCCGGCATATCCTTATAACTCCATGCAAAGATGTCAATATATTCTTGGATCAGTTTTATCAACTCTTCATTTTCCTCGTCAGAAAGGCTCTTACTGATGAATATTGGTTTGGAGGTAGTTCCATCTCTGACATCAATCTGGACAACCTCATCCTCTGTAGGTGGCTGTCGCTGTTCAAAATAAAGTTCCCATTAAGTGTTCATTTGTTGGGCCCAAGGATTATTTTCAAATGGATCGGATTCATCATCAATTTGAACCATGTAAGCTGAAAATACTTGCTCAGATTCATCAAATGAGGAACGAGATATATCTGATTCGATGAATTGGTTTTCTTCTGAATCAGATGATTGTGAGGAATTAGAAGAGAATTCATCTTGTATATCGTCATTAAACATATAGGACAGATCATATCCCATATTCTGAATGATCTTGATGGATTGTTGACTATATTTATCAATTCGAATTCTTCCTTTATCTTTATCTTTCAGATCTTCTGTCTGAGCAACAGGTATATTTCTAGCCAAGCCAAAAACAATTTGGCGCTTGTTTTTTTATCAGAAGGAACCACGAAATAAGACTCTTCATGACGTCTATAAGTTACACAAACTTGTGATTGGGTAACTACCGGAAGTAGATAAGGAGAAGATGTTAAGAACTTTTGAGCATAAGGTCCAACATCAACCTGAAGAGGAAAGGAATTTTCTTTATAGTTGATGTATAAAGTTTCTTCTGGTTCTATGTCGCCTTTAGATTGATGACTTTGATTATCAGAAGATAAAGTCATTCTTTCGATAAACTTGGCAGCCATATACTCGAAAAGGAAATCTTCATTGATATCAAAAAGTACAGAATGATCAATATTTACATCATTTACGATTTGACTGCTACGCTTCGGATTAATCATCAGTGGACCATTATCCGTCTTCTGTATAGATTTGCCAAGATTGACAACCAATGGTGGTTCTGGATCATTCGTACAAGAAGTACGCCCTTTGACCTTAATCAAAAAAGGTTGAACTTGGCTCTTACTAGGAACATTTACTGATTCCTCAGATGAAGATTGAGTTCTTCCTTTAACTTTGATTATCAAAGGTTGATCATTGACAGATTGGGATTGGATTCGTCCCTTGACTATGATCTTCAAAGGTTATTCTTCTGGCGGATCTTCATTAATAGAGTGATCTTCAATAAAAGATTGATCGTCAGCTATGTCTGATATCTCTTTCACTTGTTCTTGTTTATAAAGCCTTGAATCAGAAAAATAGGCTTCGACAGCCTTGAAGGGATTGATATCAGCAAATTCAGTCTTTACAACTCCTTGAGAATCCATATACTTGAAGCATTGGTGGAGAGTTGAAGGCATAATATTGTGTTCATGAATCCACGGTCTTCCAAGAAGAATATTGTAGGATACATCTGAGTTGATAACATAGAAGGTTACCATAGTTCACAGATCGCCAATCTGAATCTTCAGACGAATCTTTTCCAGTGGTTTACTCTTGCCAGAGTTAAAACCAACTATCGTAGTACTAGTGTAAGTCAGGTCACTAGTAGGAATCCTCAGGGGTCTTAGCATACTTTGAAGAATTATGCTAATTGACGACCCAGGATCGATGTAAATCCTGTCAATCAGTAGATCCAATATACCCAGTGTAGCACAGAGGTTTGTCATGTTTGTTATGCTTCAACAGTATATCTTCTTGTGTAAAGGTGATATTGGGAATTGCTTCCATCACACTATGACATTGCGGACACGACACTGGAGTATTATCTGGACTTTTGAGTTGAGCCAAGCATGAATCTGCCTGAAGTAGAGCTTCACTCAAAGTCTTCCTGCTTTCTCTAGAAAGACGAAGCAGTTCAAATATGGATAGTCTAGCCGGAGTATTGGCTAACTGAGCTAGAATATCAAATTTGTAAGGTTTCATCACCATCCTCTGACTGGAAGCAGACTTCAATAGAATGTCAAAGCGTACTGCTTTTTGTTTCTCCTTTTCAACCACCGAGGATTTAGCAGGAACAGGAGAAGGTTGAGCGGGTAGTGCTTCCACTACATCTTCTGCTTCTTTGGAAGATCCCTCATAATCTTTGTGGTACTCCTTCCCGGATCTTGTACCAGTAAAAGTTTCTTCTTCAGACTCAAGAGAAGGAAGTACCATATTACAAGATTTAGTCTTCCTCCCTTTAGCCTTTTTCTTGTAAGGTTTATTGCGAGGAATTTTAGAACTGAATCCAACAATAGATTTTTGATTTTGAATTTGTAAAGGAAGTCATATTCCTTTATCATAATTCAAACCTTCTGCCTTCTGAAAGTTATAACCTATTTTCTTCATGAGAAAGACAGATTGCTGACTGTATAGATGAATAGGCAGTAGACTTTTAACAAATGGTTCTACGGAAGAAGAAGAAGAGATTTCTGTATCCACAGGAGAATGAGGAATAGATGTCTCTGTAATTACAGGAGGAGAAGGATTCGAGATACGAGGAAAAATTCCTGTAGAAGCTTTTTCATAAGCAGTGAAGACTTGTTGTGCCCGGTATAAAGGGACACTATTCATGGCTAACCACTGCTGATGAGTAAGCTTGAGTTTGGTAGGAGGAGCTAGACTTGGAGGACATATGTTCAATTCTCTTAGTCTATCTTCTAAAGGAGTGCCATCCCATAGATAATCTGAATCGTCGGGATCTGGAATAACATGAGAAATCATGTTGCAGGTTTTGACTTTCTTGTCTTTCTTGGATTTTGAAGTTTTACTTTCATTTTCCAATTTAGGTACTAAGTCAGGATGTACCCACATAATTTCACCATTTTTTAAGGTAAGAGGCAGCAATCCTTCATTTTCTTCTCTAGAAGACGGGATATTCACAATCTTCATCATCGCCTTCGGGATTGCGATAATTCCATCTGCTACTTGCTGTGGAGGAAAATCTCCGAATTGAAGAGAAACCATATTGGTTGTAACCGTATGGTCATCATTAGTTAAGGCGATAGCACCGCCATTTATCAGCTCTTGGATTTTCTTCTTCAGGACATAGCAAGCACTGGTAGGATGATTAATGTATCTATGATAGATATAATATTTGGGATTGTCAGTCAGATTCACCTCGTTAGGCCTTTTTGGCTCTGGAATCTGAAGTTTGCTACTCTTCACCAGACATTGAAATATCCCTGGGATATCACTTTCGTCAAAAGAGTATTCTTCTTTTGACCTGAAAGATTTCTGATTATTTGGCGCCATTTTATTCTTCGAAAGATTAACCATAAGGGTATCTTTTCCTTTCACATTACGATTACCGGGGTTATTACCAGGATTACTTTTCTTTCCTCTATCATCTGAGGCAAAAATCATCCCATGTTCACGAGCCAACCTGCCTTTGGTCTCGACAAAAACTGCTGCTATGATGAACGAAGCCCAATCTGTGAATTGAGAACCCGTAAAAATAGCAATAGATGGTCGCAGATTCATCTTGCATGTATCAATGAGTGCTGAATCTGGCATACCAGGGGGCATCTTTAAAGTCGCCTGTCGAAAACGTTCAATGAACGTCCGAGTATCTTATTTCTCCTTTTGTTTGATTTCTATTAAGAAGGACATGTTCATGTCCATACATCCTTCATAGAAGCGGTAGAGAAACATTGCCTTAAATTCGTCAAAAGACGAAATGCAATTGTCGGATAAACTTCGATACCAATCATAAGCCGAACCCGTCAAGCAACCAATGAACACTTGAGTGAGAAGAGCATCATTTTTCTGCAGATGTACAGTCATAATATCAAAATAATTGATATATTGACTAGGAGAAGCCCTTCCATCAAATAATACCATGGATTGTGGCTTAAATTTTGGTGGAAAGGGTACATCATTCCAATGAGGAGGATAAGGTTGCTTAATCCCTAGCCTCTGGAGTTGATCCTTGTGCCTCAAGACTTCAAACTGTGCTTTGAGTTCACGCACTTCTTGAATGGCCTCACTAGTTTGCGGAAGCACATTTATTGAATAGTTGTTGGATGTACCGTAATCCCCACCGGAGATGGTACATCTTCTGGAATAATAGGATCTGTAGATACAGAATTTTGATTAACAGCAGGCTCCTAAACATTCAAAGGTATATCAGCCCCTTGACTATCTTGAGTTTGTGTCGCTATTGGTACTGGTGTTATTACTGTAGGCTAAGCAGTTTGTTGATTCAATATTACCTGATGCATGTTTTACACCATGTTAAGCATATCTTTTAGTGATTGCTCAACGGCAGTGAGACGCTGTTCTGTATTAACAGATGAGGTCTCTGGTTCATCTCCAACAACGTAGGATTCAACCTCTCTTGAAGATATAGAAGGATCAGTATAGAAGTATGAATCGACACTGTCAGTCTCGGACTCAAAAGATTGAGTACCCCCAGCTTCTGAATCAGAAGTCTATATTTGTCTTTGTCTTCTTGATCGAGTGTTCTGATATACTCCTTCAAAAGAATCAATAAGTTTGTTGAACTGTTGCTGACCTGGGGTTTGGGACGTATTTCGTCTTGGATGTCGTCCTCTGTTAGTATGAGATGCCATGTTCACTGACACATATGACAACTCATGTTCTTGGTCTTCAGTTTGTTGTTGAGACACACTAAAACTCAATCGATCAAAAACTGACCATTTTTAAGCCGAACAACAACAATTGATTACAACCTGGTGATAATCACAATGATGTTTTTCTTGGGGAAATATCACCGGAGGTTGTTTGTTCTTACGCTTTTGCATTAGCAATTCAAGTAAGTCAGAAGGAGTGGAGGGAGTAGTCTTCTTTATTACATTAGGGGTAGAAAAACGTTTAGTCTCCTGTATATAAAAAAGATTGCTGGCTGCATTCGCAGAACCAAATTGTACATTTCTACGCGTTTGGAGTTGTGTGCGTAAATCTTGAGATTTTTTAGCATGAAGGACTCCATTTTTATTGCGTGTAATTTGTTGATTTGGTACTTTGCATAGAGCAGTATAAGAAGGCTGTTGGTGTAGAACTGAAGCTTTACCAACAACATTTTTACGCTGCACACGTTTAGGTACATTCACATTAGATGTAAAAACATCATTGCAAATTTTATTGTAACACCCAGTTTTTCAAATGAGGGTAATTTTCATCTTTTGTAAAAGTTTATTATTTAATAATAGGATTTATGATTTATGGAAATTTTTAATTAATTTAATACTATTTTAAATTGGTGAATTATAATTTTGATGTGTTAGCTAGTGAACCCTAGAACTTTTGAGCCTAGAGACTAACCATGACCATGGGGACCTAACCATATGATTAGAATGACTATTTACAACTTTTTAGGCTAAGGGTATTTTGATCATTTTGTGATTTTTGAATTATTTAGGATTTTAATTAATGGTGAATTTTATATTATTTTAATAATATTTAAATTGATTTATTACGATTTTTGTCATTTTTCATATTTTAATATTTTGAGAAAATTTTATATTTTTAATATTGTTTTTATTGGATTTGAGTCGGGTTCGAATTTCAACTCAATCCGACTTGAAATGGGGACCCGGGGGGTAGTTTGACTCCAGTGGGACCCACACACTAGTTAGGCATGGCCCACATGATATTAATTTTAGTTTACATGATATTAATTTTAGTTAGTAGTTAGACTAATTATTTATGGATAGGTTTAGTTTAATTAGAGACTTAAAACTAGACTAAATTGACCTCAACCTTTAACCCATTCCTAATTTAAATCAAATAGATTAGTGGAGGGCATTTTGGACATTCAAATAGGGGACACGTCTCCTCGGACAGTATATTTACTTTGGACATTCAGACACCAGGCGAGTACATTCTCTGATCTTTTCATACTTACCTGGATTATATTTTGGCTCTAGATTACTCTACTTGATGCTGACACGTATCTTCATGGATTAGTACTATATGGATCCTTTCATGAGACGTTATCCCTCTACGGGTGCATCGGGTATTTCATGTTCATGTACTTTATCATGTGTAATAGGTACTCCTTGTACTCGTACTAGTTCATGTTTTTACTTGTTCTCATGTGCTTTCATGTGCTTCATGTGCTTTCATGTGCTTTATTATGTCCCTCATGTACTACTCATTACATGAGTTCACGTATCTTAGCGGTATTCATCTGCCTATAACGTAACTTGAATGGATCCTTGTGTATTGATTGGGGCGGGGTAAGTAGAATTGGTTATGTGAATACTATCCCAGTAGCTGTATTCATGTGCCTCCTTAGTTGTATTCATGTGCCCCTAAGCCGTTTACATAACCATATTATACTCTAAATCACGTAGCCACTTACTGTCTCTACTATCATGTATTTACTTTCAGTTACAAAATATCTCCTGTTTACTCGTACTTTCATTCAGCACTACCTGTATTTTACTCTATTGCATGATTTATAATCCTAACCTGCTATGAACTGTTTGAGAGATATGTGCTCGTTCCCGTCCTGACTGGACCTGTTGATAAATTTTACAGATAGCCTGGAGGTTGCCTGCTAGCCTAGAGGAGACACAATAGAGGTTGTATCGATAGTTAGGGTTTGATTATAGCTTATTTTCAGTTGTCTTGAGTTGTATTTATTTCATGGATTACTGTATTTGAGCTTTGAGATGTATTTCTGGGTTAGTGTATCTTAGACACTTAGATTTCTATCTGCTGTATCTCTTTTGGATTTCATGTTTTATCTATCTTCCATTATGCTCTACCTTAGATGTGATTGAGTTTCCATTCTGCTATGAAAACTGCTTAGCCTTATACTGTTAGATGCATGAGACCTAGGACAACGTTCTACCGCCAACAGTGCGGCGTAGGCTAGACGTACCCACTTCTCGTGCCCTTACTCTAGGGTGCGGGTCGTGACACATTTTTAGTGGTGGCCCATGCAGGTCGAGTTTGTGTAGTGGCATTCGAACTAGAGTACCACTACAGCCTGCAGTAGAATTATGATATATTTTTGAAGGTACTCAATCACAGTTATGATTTCTTGAGAGATTCCAGGGACGACCCTTGAGAATCTTATTTTAACTCCGATTTAAAAAACTCTTCTTCTCTTGATTTGATTTATCTTTACTTTCTGTTGTTGAACTTGATTTTGATATTGATTGTGGAGTTTTGAATCTTGATGTTAGCTGTTGCATCCGTGTTTGTATTTATATGATTTGATGGATTATTGTTCAGTTTTGAATCTTGATGTTCGTTGATAAATTTGATTTTTTTGGGTATTCATTGTTGATTTAATTTAATTTTTGTCACGATGAAATTATATGGGCTAGGTCATCTATGTTATGGAATCTAGTCTTCTACAGTCACATTAGCCAGCATGGTGAGGACATATAGTCTGACTTGGATATATTTCTCGGGTGTGGGAATTTAAGATTTTCGCAGCCAAGCTAGCGGCATCGCGAAAATATTAAATACCATGATTCTAGAGGTATGTGCCTAAGTCGAGGACTCTGTGATTATCGTAGCCTTGCTTACTAGTATGATGAGGATTTAGAGCACCATGATTTTGGATAGACGTATATACTTATCAGATTTTACCTTAAATGCTTTTGAACATGTTTTCACTACTTTTGTTTAGTCTTTCAAAAAAAAGAAGAAAATTTTATTTTGTTTTGTTTCTCATTATTTAACTTAGTAGTAGCTTTGGCTGTTGTTATAAATCTTGTGTGACTTCTTGCTATGAATTTCTTCATAATACAATGAATCGATAATTTTGCTAGACCTTATCTTGGATTTGATATTTTAGCTCTGAGTTTCAAATGGTTCATTCTTTTAAACAAGTAAGTAGAACAAATTTTATTGTTATTTCCTTCTTGCTACTATTCTTGTATTAAATAATAATAATAATTAAACTGTCTTGATTACTTCAATCACCTACTTTACAATCTTGGTAGGAATCTAAATGTTGGTCTTGACGTAGAATTTGATTTTTATAATGGGACATGAAATATATATAGTGGACACTTGCCTAACACGTATGCATGCTACACTTTGATTCCCACCTATCTAAATACATATTAATATGTTGTTGATGTTTAAATTTCCAAAACCCTAATATTTTTGGTTCTCTGCTTTTTCCAGCTTAAACTCGTAATTTAAATATAAATTTCATGTTATTAGTTTTGTTTACATCACTGCACATGTATGTTATATACAGGATTTCATTTCTTAAAGAAATTGGTTGAGTTTTGTGTTTGAATTTGTCAAATCTAAGACTGTGTGCATATTAACCCTTAATACTGGATTCCAAATGTTTAGTTCAATTGCTGTTTTATTTTTTAAAAAAATGTAATATTTTGGAGCTATGTACGTTGTTGTATGTAGGGATATGATGGTAGGTTTATACTCTTACATGTTAGGTTGTGATAAACATTGGGTTGGTTTGATGTTCAAATTTCTCCAAAATCCTAAAACTAAATACATATTAACATTTTTACATTGATTTCAAATGTTTAGTTCAATTTCAGATTTGATATGTAATATTGAACTGTATGCCTAGCTAAATGTATAGATAGTATGTTAGGGTTTCATCTCCATCATGTTAGGATGTGTTGGGAGCATTGAGTTGGTTGTGATGTTTCAATCCCCAAAAATCTGAAATTGTATTATGTTAATATTACACTGCTTTAAATGTTAGCTCATTTTTGGATTTTGTATGTAAATGTTGAACTAAAACTGGGTTTAACCTTTCAATACTAAAGCTATAACCCTGTACAAGGACACACACACTCTAACATAGTATACACTGCCATGTAACCTAACCCTTCCTCTCTATGTTATGTTCATATATCTATATAGATATATATAGAGTTTATGCATGCATGTTATAATGTATATAGATACATAACTAAATCTCTACCTCTTTATATATACATATATACATGGTTAGCCATGCATGTTATGAGCAAATGAGTTGTGTATTGTAGATTGTTTAACCAATATGCCATGATTAGTGTAACTTGATAGTTATTGTTAGAAACCCAAATCCTCCTATGCACTTTCATGTATATTTCACATACACACACGCCTATTATCTAACCATATGAACATGTCCACGTATACCCATACACACACGAACTGCATAACTTGTACATAATGCTAGCTTTTCCCTCTCTAACGCTATATATATAAATATATTGTGATTGGATTTCCATGCAATTGGCTTTCATTCTTTAACTTTTGATTTTGATTTTCTTGAATAGTACCCCTTATTTGATAAATGGTAGTTAACTTTATTTTATTTTGATAAGTACCAGTTTTCATATAGGATGGTAGACTGCCTTACAGTCTTGATGATTGTTATTTCTGTATCTTTTCTAATTTAGCACCCTAGATTGCTTGTGTATTTTGATACCCTATGACCGTTCTGGTTTAGCATGACTAGTATACCTAGATGAGACTTTCACTACCACCATCTGCCATGACCCTGTATGCCATCTTTTTTAATTGTATGATTTAGGTAAGTTCTGAGACTTTGATTGAGGGGTTTGACCTAGAAGGAGTATGAACATTTTAATTTCGAGGACGAAATTTTTCTAAGGGGGGTAGGATTGTAACACCCAGTTTTCCAAATGAGGGTAATTTTGAACTTTTGTAAAAGTTTATTATTTAATAATAGGATTTATGATTTATGGGAATTTTTTATTAATTTAAAACTATTTAAAATTGGTAAATTATAATTTTGATGTGTTAGCTAGTGAACCCTAGAACTTTTGAGCCTAGAGACTAACCATGACCATGGGGACCTAACCATGTGATTAGAATGACTATTTACAACTTTTTAGGCTAAGGATATTTTGATCATTTTGTGACTTTTGAATTATTTAGAATTTTAATTAATTGGTAAATTTTATATTATTTTAATAATATTTAAATTGATTTATTATAATTTTTGTCATTTTTCATATTTTAATATTTTAGGAAAATTTTATATTTTTAATATTGTTTTTTATTGGATTTGAGTCGGATTCGAATTTCAACTCAATCCGACTTGAAACGGGGACCCGGGGGGTAGTTTGACTCTAGTGGGACCCACACACTAGTTAGGCATGGCCCACAAGATATTATTAGTCCACATGATATTAATTTTAGTTAGTAGTTAGACTAATTATTTATGGATAGATTTAGTTTAATTAGAGACTTAAAACTAGACTAAATTGACCTCAACCTTTAACCCATTCCTAATTTAAATCAAATAGATTAGTGGAGGGCATTTTGAACATTCAAATAGGGGACACCTCTCCTCGGAAAGTATATTTACTTTGGACATTCAGACACCAGGCGAGTACATTCTCTAATCTTTTCATACTTACCTGGATTATATTCTTGCTCAAGATTACTCTACTTGATGCTGACACGTATCTTCATGGATTAGTACTATATGGATCCTTTCCTGAGATGTTATTCCGCTACGGGTGCATCGGGTATTTCATGTTCATGTACTTTATCATGTGCATCAGGTACTCCTTGTACTCGTACTAGTTCATGTTTTTACATGTTCTCATGTGCTTTCATGTGCTTTATGTGCTTTCATGTGCTTTATCATGTGCCTCATGTACTACTCATTACATGAGTTCACGTATCTTAGCTGTATTCATGTGCCTATAACGTAACTTGAATGGATCCTTGGGTATTGATTGGGCGGGGTGAGTAGAATTGGTTATGTGAACACTATCCCAAGTAGCTGTATTCATGTGCCTCCTTAGTTGTATTCATGTGCCCCTAAGCCGTTTACATAACCATATTGTACTCTAAATCATGTAGCCACTTACAGTCTCTACTATCATGTATTTACTTTCAGTTACAAAATATCTTCTGTTAACTCGTACTTCCATTCAGCACTACCTATTTTTTACTCTATTGCATGATTTATACTCCTAACCTGCTATGAACTGTTTGAGAGATATGTGCTCGTTCCCGTCCTGACTGGACCTGTTGATAAATTTTACAAATAGCCTGGAGGTTGCCTGCTAGCCTAGAGGAGACACAGTAGAGGTTGTATAGATAGTTAGGGTTTGATTATAGCTTATTTTCAGTTGTCTTGAGTTGTATTTATTTTATGGATTACTGTATTTGAGCTTTGAGATGTATTTCTGGGTTGGTGTATCTTAGACACTTAGATTTCTATCTGCTGTATCTCTTTTGGATTTCATGTTTTATCTATCTTCCATTATCCTCTACATTAGATGTGATTGAGTTTACATTCTGCTATGTCACCCCCTTTCAGGGAGTATAAACTGCTTAGCCTTATACTGTTAGATGCATGAGACCTAGGACAGCGTTCTACCGCCGATACTGCGACGTAGGCTGGACGTATCCACTTCTCGTTCCCTTACTCTAGGGTGCGGGTCGTGACATTTATCTACACTGTCAAAGACAGGAGATTTACCTTTACGCGTAGAGCGTAAAAATTGGTTATCTACCACGTCACAGACGGGAGATTTTGTTTTACGCGAGGAGCGTAATTTATTTGAGCCTACCACGACACCGACGGGAAACTGATTCTTACACCCAGAAGCACAATCGTTAGAGTCTGCCCCATTACAAATGGGAGACTCATCTTTATGTACTGAGCGTAAAAGTTGGTTTTTACCCACTGAGCGTAAAACCTGGTTCTTACGCAGTGGGCGTAAAACCTGATTATCTTCACCGTTACAAATGGAAGATAAATCGTCATACTTTGAGTACAACTCTGAAGTAAGGACTGCCTCGTTACGAACGGGAGCCCCTACGACAGGAGTGGGAAGAATTCCCTTGCCACTAGCAGCAACAGAGAGATCAGAAGCTATTTTGGATTTAGGAATCCAAACTTTTCGTGCTTTGCGAGATTTTTGAACATTGGAGTAGCGAGAATCACCCCCAGTTCGGAGCATCCCTTCATAAGCAGTCTGGTCGAAGTGTACAACCAGAGTCTTCTTCGTCAATCCAATCGACACATCATCGTATTGAGCAATTGCCTCCTCGTAAGAGGAAAAGGTCGTCCCCAGCAGAGTCGCCATTTTGTTTAACTTAACAAAAATGCCTTGGGAATTGGCTTTTGTTAATAAAACGAGAAAAAGTACAAGAAGTACAAATTTGATTCTGGGAAAGTATTGTTGTAGAAGTCTGATCTGTAAATGATCACTTTGTTCCTTAGACCATACGATGATGATGAAGATCACTGCTTGAAGATGAACAACTTGGAAGAACTAAGTCACCAGAAAGGTATCGACGCACTTGGGCACTGATGGCGAGGTCGAATGCTTTCCTGCTTTGCTTCACTCTGTTCTGAAAGAAAAGTTGAAGAAGAATGCTCTAGAGGATCAAAAATCTCTTAGTTCTAATCTCTCTGTCTTTTCTCCTGTCTCTGTGTGTGTCTTATATGAGAAAATAAGTCTATTTATAGACTTGGGCTCTTATGCGTAAAAACTCAGCAAAAGTTCCGTCTTTACGCTAACAACTGCAACCCATGACCGATGTCATCCTCTGTATATGTTGACACGTGTCCCATCATTTCAGTAAGAATATGATGCACGTACACACGTTCTTCGAAATGTGTGGCATGAAAGCCATGTAGGCAGACCACGTTCTCAACTGATGAAGAAGAATAGGGCGTAAAACAACCCCAATATACTCTGAGCGTAAAGTAGTGGACTAGGCGTAAAACAGCCCTGTCATAGATTTCTCGCGTAAAGTGGTTATTAAATAACCTTGAGCGTAAAGTATCCCAAATAGACTTTACGCATACGTCGACTTTCGAGCGTAAAAACTCATATAATCTCCGTGCGTAAAAGAAGCCATAGTGTGAGCCTAAAGTAGCTCCACATACTAAACGACAACATTGGTCTCTGTATAAAACAAATCCCTTCGAAATCTGTGGTATATGCCATCATCAATATCTTCATGTCAGACTTTGCATTAAATGCGAGACTTTGACAGCTTTGTCCAGCGTAAAAGGAGGGTTAGCCTATCTTTAGGCGTAAAACCATTGTCTTAACCCCGGCTGCTTTAGGCGTAAAAGCGATTAGCCTTGTCTTGGGTGTAAAGTATTTAACCTCCCTGTGGCGTAAAGTAGATCAATTTGAGTAGAATGATCTATCACTTTGACTTCATTCTGTGAAGCACTTTTTACGCTCCTACAAGACCCCCTTCAAAGTTTTCGAATGTCTTCATAATTCGAAACACTTTGAACAGCAGCGTAAAAGTTGAGATTTGACCAGTCAGCGTAAAATTCGGGATACGCAACAGTCATCCGCGTAAAAGCGGGGATATCCAACAGTCGGCGTAAAATATCATTAAATAGTGTCGGTCAACATTTAACCGTCACAATGAATTTTCTTCTCGAAACTTTCGAACGCCTTTTCACTTTCCCGAGTTTGCATTAATAATGAACAGTTTCCAATGAGGAATATGGAGAGTTGATTTAATTGTATAAATGAGGAGAAATTCTTCACTCTTGTCATTCATCTCCATAGTAACATGGCGCCAAAGAAGGAGATTAACAATAAAGAGGCTTCGGGCTCAAGGATTGACTTTGAGCGAGCACGCAACTTTCTAGAGTGCTTTAGATTAACTCCAGCAGTCTTCAGTCGCATCGATGGTGGTCCTCCGACTGCATATGAGGGCTCAGGAGATGCAGAAGCGTTTCTAAATCTGATATGTCGCTCTGGGATTCGCAACATGCGCGAGTTAGGTGCCTTCCTTCGTCAACCAAACGAAGGAGAGAGAAAATGATATTCCATGTATTGCGACTCTCTTATATGTAGGGGTCCACTCCCCCCTTTTTATAAATAAAGTTTTGATGTTAATCTCATCTGTTGGTACATAGAACCGTTCAACACTTCTTTTGACTGCTTCTATGGTTGTTCATTCCCAAGAAACAAACCGACACGTGGCGTCTGTCTTGTGGTCACGAGAGCCTTTCAATAGGATCTTTTCCCGAAATAGACTCCAAACAGTTTCTTCAGTCTTTATAAATAGCCGAGAATGTTTCATATATTCTCATTCTCATTCCTCTGAAGATAACTTTTTGCAATGTCGTTCTCCAACAAATGACAATGGCGATGCTTTCCAATGGCGTTCCTTTGTACGCCCAATCACCAGATGTAGATTCATCCACTATTAGAGCCAAACCATTTGACCTAAGTGGTAAGTCTGATCGTAAGCAATTATCTGCCTTTGAAGTTTCTGAAGTACTGGCGTAAAAGCCTTGCTGAATAGTGGTACACCTGAAGCACTGGCGTAAAAGCCTTGCTGAAGCACTAGCGTAAAAGCCTTGATGAATAGTGGTATACCTGAGACACTGGCGTAAAATGCCTTGTAGTCTGTTGAAGATAAAACAAGACGCATGAGCATCTGTTTTTTTTAGTTAGCGTCTCATACGCATCTGATGGTACTTCTGTTTGAAACACTTCCTTTGCTGTTTTCTGCAGAAGTTTGGCTAAAGAGCTTTTCCAGAATCGGCATTGGTGACTTTGACGCTGTGAAGTGCGTGCTTCTGGCATCAACATCAGGGAGCTCATGCGCTTTTGACGCACAAATCAGACAACTCAGAACTCTTCGTGAGATAGAAGGGTCTTCCTTTGTTGGTAGGAAGAGCCTTTTGTCACGACCCGCACCCGGTTTTCGGATACGAGACGTGTCCAAGTCCAGCCTACGCCGCAGTGTCGGCGGTAGAACGCTGTCTAGTACATATACAAGTCACAGAATCTAACAAGGCAGTCTAGATCTCAACCACAAAATATGACACAATCACTGAATAAAGGATGATAATATATAAAATGAAATATCAAACTCATCATGAATCCAGGTCACGTCCGGTGGACACAAATCCACTACCAGTAGACAGAATAAAAATAATACAGAAAATAGAAATAATCGAGTCAAAACTGCTAATCATCAAAGTACCCTCGTCTGCAGTGGTACCGTGGTCCAAAGCTGGCTCAAACCTGCTCGCGTGCACCTGGCTCAACACTCGGCTAAACCTGAAGAGATCATCAGGTCCTCAGAGGACTAGCAAGATACATAATATACAAGCCTTCCTAACAGTTTAACATGCATGAAAGAGATCCAAGATATAAGCAGGAAAAACTAAACAAGCGCGAGACACGAATATAGGAACAACTACTTATAAATGAACTGCTGAAAACAACTAAACGAGAAAATCAAGGCAATACCAACCCTCGCCCCGATTGTGGACTCGCAGGTCAGTTTCAAGACAAGTCACCCTCGCCCCGATTGTGGACTCGCAGGTGCAAGGACAACCCTCGCCCCGTGTGTGGACTCGCAGGTTAGAAACAATTAAAATAAGAAAATAGCAGTTCAATTTATAACGTGATCGTCCTACGATACAACGCAAACCAGTGCAAGAGAAAAACATGTCCAAGAAAGCTACAAGGCTAACTGTGAGCAATGGTAAAGCACAAGTCAACAGTCAACTGAATAATAAAAGCAGAGAAGCATGTGAATAACGCTGTAACGAAAGGTAAGGTATACTTGCCTGTGGTCCTGAGCTGTTGGCACGGCCAATGTGTTGAGTCAGAAGTCCAATGAACCTGTTTTATAAATTTATAAGGTTAATAACGATTTTGGAAGTCAAATTACTTATCTACTAGGTCCATAGGTCTCTAAGTCAATTCTAGCCTGATTTGTGTTTATACTATATAGATTGTGCTAGATTTATTTATTAGCAGCCTTTGGATATGCCCCACTTGTCTCCAAATATTCATATACTCATAGATTGTTTGTCCTAGGATACATACCCACTACCTCTATGTATCACATATACCTGTATTACTTTTGACACTAAAACACCCTCTCCATCTAGTATGAACATCTGACGTTCCCGTGGATATCCCAATTTGATTACTCACCATACACCAATCTGTGTATAAATGAAATGCTAGGTTGGGCTACACTAGGAATAACCCACATAAATTTAACTCTCAACATCCAATGGCTCCTAACTAGTACTTTGGTACAGGTTACTACCATAGTACATTGGACACACTCATAGGATTGGTATCCCCGATCCTGGATGTACCTATAGAGGTAATTCCTTCTATGATATTCTGGACATCTCCCTATATGTTACTTACACTACTAGTCAGGGTACTCATGCATGAATATGATACCATGAATAATGACTAGAGTTGCTGCACTATTAAAATCTGTAGGCTAGTTCTTAGGCTTAGATTTCCTTCCCTGTCTCCATGTGTACTTCCCTCTCTATTTGGAAGCCCTGCACTCTAGCCCTCTACTTTCCTATTTCAGGCTTCAACTGAACCCACATCCTCCAGTATCCAAGTAAGAAGCATTATCGCAGAGCCAAGTGACACCTTCTTACTTGACATTCTAGTTAATGAGGAAATCAGAAGATGTCTCGTGATAAAATATTGAACAATTGCACTTGTCATCTTTTATGATAATATAGTCTGCAACCAAGGAATTTGATTCAATATTGACCACAAACCTTATCTATTGGTCTCTACTAAAATAGAGGTTCTGTCACGATGGCCAAGTTTCAGAGTGGCATATGCATTAGCTATACCCGGGTCAAGTCTTTGCTTTTAGACTTGATCCCCTCCCTTCAGTTCTTTTATCCATACATGTTGGTATCAGTATCTTTTTCTAATACAACTAAATGCCAAACTGATACTTCTTTCATGTTATTTGAACACAATGGTACTGGTGTTATGCAGTATCAGTCCTACTGGAACTTGCCTATACTGGAATACAAGATCTGTCTACTGGTATTTTAACTAAAACATCACATAAGGCACCCCTAGATTATCCTATTTTCCTCGACCTGTACAGGAAAAGAGCCTAATGGTCTGGACATCAAGTACCAAGGTATCCCAAACTCGAATTTATCCTCCAATCAAAAATAACTGATACATGATGTCTCCAGGTCCACTAATCATATAAAAGAGGATTAACACTAACCATGTATCCCCTGTTTTCTGACTCAACTGCAGCCTAACAACATCAGTGCATGCCCAACCTAGATGCCCTGGCATCTACTCTTACACTCCATTGTGGTTGTTGCTGTACAGAGCATACAAAGTTTGTAGGGCATTGCTACTCATGTCCAGATGACTCCTCACCCTTTCTCCCTACTTACCTGACATGTACACCAAATACTCAGGAACTAATACACCTATGAGACCAAGTACAAAATGTAGGAGGAGAGTGTGAACAACTCACAGCCTCACAGACTGACCTTGATCACCAATCTGACATCTCGAGACATCGTTCAAAACCTGAAGGAAACATCATTAATAACTCGTCAAAACACACCATTCATATCGCAATGATTTTGATCTGCTAAGGAGATTATTTGTAAATCTGAACATACACACACGACTACTGGATAAATAAACTTTAAACAAATCAACCCATTAAATCTTATATTTCTCTATGAACGTGCGTACAATAATTGACACTAAGCACAATGCAAGGGATGAGAGGTATTCTGATAATACGCACAAGGCTTCTTTTGTGTATCCCTCCACACTCTCGACACACATACACACACTTGATAATCTCAAAGATACTCATCTCTGTGAAAGGACAGAACAATCTAATGGAGATAAAGGTTTGGGTGATTCGATACGATATAACCTGATACTTACCCATCACCTCGGTCAGGGCACAACAGGATATATGTACAACTAGAAGTGCAACTAATAAACTGGAATGCACTTCACAGTTTTGGAGAGTAACTGATACTTTCTTCTCATTACACACTCTAAAAGTCACATATTCACAAAGTCGAGTATCCTAACCCTTGTTTATAAACCTGACCACGTAGGTGACATCAATTGTACCCGTGCCTAATCTAGAACATGAATACATGGACTCTCTATATAGTGCATGACACTTGGCACACGATGAAAACTCTCCTTCCCGTACAGGACCTGTGGCCGTATGATTCCTAAGTGTAAGCAATAAATATATGTGTACTGTTGTTGCTATCTATGCATCACCATATCCCTAGGATTACAGAAACAGGAGTTGTCCTTCCCTTTAACCCTTTTAGGCATTCCTTCGAACACCAAAAGATTCACTTATTCTCTTGGTTTAGCAGCAGAAAATTATATAATTAAGATGGTAGAATAGCTTACTCTTAGATGCCGGTGTCAGGTTGAGGTAATCCTCGATCGAATTAGCCTTCTTGCTTCCTTCTTCAACTTCTCTTGCGGGGCAAAGTTGGTTTATTAGGGTTTTGTAAAGGAAAGAGGTCGGCTGCTCTCCCCTTTATATGTCCAGTTGGAGATAAATCTAGATTCCCTTAGAGATTGGGGAGGATCGATCCAAATTTTGAATTTGGATACATCCGAGTTCGTTCCCGACGGTTAGGAATCAGAGGGAAAATCAAATTTTGTCTATTTACAACCAAGTCCTTAAGGAATATGTGTTTTGCAAATAAGCCTCCTATAACTCAGAATTTTGCAAAGAGACCCCTTTTTCATTACTAAGCTTTAATATTATATAAATTACACATATACAAGTGATTACTTAAATATATATATGCATTAAATAATAAATAAGCAATATACTATCCCATAAAATGGGGATTTCGGGTCAAGGGCTCACACCTTTATACACGGAGAGTTGGATGGTGGAGTCAACTCTATCCCGAGAAATCGGGTAGTAGAGTTCCTTTCACGGCAGGACTAGGAATTGTATCCCAATGCTGGATACATTCCTATCTTCTTTGAGGGCCCGCCACTCCTCCACCAGTTGTATTGGCAGCAACACGTCTTCGGGCTGCCATACTCTGGGATTCTCCTCTCGTCTGAGAGAGAAGACCAGAGTTTGATTCCTACTGTTCTGGTCGCCACAGAGGCTCAGACAGCAAGGAATTGACACCAACAACGAATCCGACGAAGAAGATCCAAAAAAGAAATAGATCTCCATTAGGCTATCATTGTGTTTATAGAATGAAAATCCAAGAATGTAATAGATTTCCATTATAACTTGTAAGAAAGTCTAAGAAATGTAATAGACTTTTTTGATGATATGGGAATGGAAATGATAAGTCTTCTATGCTCAATGATTCGTATCGATCTGGATGTGATATGGACATGATAGATAATAAAATCTTGTTTTCTATTTTTAGAGTATACAATACTATCAGAGGTATTATGGACATGACATTATGTAAGAACTCAAAGAAAAGTAGATTAATATCTATGCAGAGGTCAGATGGAAATGATAGATAAGGAAAGTAAGTGGATTTAATATTCATTCAGAGGTCATGAAGACATGATAAATAACGAATCCCACTTTTAATCAATTGATAAAATAGAAGATTCAAAATCTCTCACCAAAGAAATAAGAAATCAGCTTAACAAAACCTTGGTAGCTGGGGAATAAGGAGACAGATGTTATGAGCATATAGGTCCATATCAATGTATGAATGAATCAACATAACTTTCGGGAAAAGAAAACATTGATTCAATTCCATAATTAAATGAATGAACCTGATAGAATGGACGGATAGACCTTTTCGGGAATGAAAGGTTGTTTTCAAAGACCGGGTCATCAACAGATCTCTCCTATAAATAGGGGAAAACCCTTTGTAACATTTCATTCTTATATCCACTCCTCTATTGAAAATGTCTTCCAAGGATATGCAGCAAAAGAATAAATTCTCCATGAAGGTTAAGGACGGCATCGAAACGTACCCCGCTGAGTCAATTATGACAGGCCCAACCGAAGTAAGCGAGAACTCTTCTACACCCAAGACACCACAAGATATCCTTACTTTCTTAGTGGAGCCGGGGAAGACTCCTGAAGAAGAAGCACTGAGGATGACTGCCTGCAGACTTTTCATGAACTCAGGCAATGATGTCTTCGAAGCATTGATTGACTATGTATTCAATAAGGAAGGAGAAAGCAGTGGCCCTCGTCCTTAATCTTTTGTCTTGAATAAAAGAAACTCTTTTATACATAGTACTTCTTGAGAAATTTGCCATTGATAGGCATCATGAGTAGATCTCCATTAGGCTTTGATAACCGATAGGCGCCATTAGAAAATACGGTTTCAATTACATAAGGGCCCTCCCATTTTGCTTGGAATTTCCCTTTACTTTTGTGAGTCATCACCATCGGTCTTCAAACAGCCAATACTAGTTCGCCAACCTTGAACACCCTCCCTTTAACTTTACGATTGAAAGTTCGAGATATACGGGCTTGATATAGCTCAATATGTTGTTGTGCTTGAAGACGCTTCTCATCCAATCCTTCAAGTTCTTGGAGTCGTAAGCGATCATTATTCTCTATAGTTAGCACATTAGCAATAGCTATCCGTAGAGATGGAATTTTGATTTCCAAGGGAAGAATAGCCTCATATCCATAAACCAATAAAAATGGTGTAAAACCAGTAGGTGTTCGGACTGTTGTTCGATAAGCCCATAAACATTCCCCAAGTTTCTCGTTCCAATCACGTTTATTAGAAGAGACAAACTTTTTGAGAAGTTTAATGATCGTCTTATTGAAAGCTTCGGCTAAACCATTAGCAGCTGGATTATAAGCCGTAGAAGCTAAATTTTGAATTCGATTCTTATCACAGAACCAATAAAATGCCTGACTGGTGAATTGTGGACCATTGTCATGAATTATTCGTCGAGGAATCCCGAAGCGATAAATGACATGATGTTTGATGAAGTTGATCACATTAGATGTTTTCACTTCAACAAGGAGAACTGCTTCTGTCCACTTTGAAAAGTAATCGGTTATAGCTAATATGAACCGATGTCCGTTAACAGAAGGAGGGTTAATAGGACCAATGACATCCATACCCCAAGCTTCGAAGGGCCAAGAAGCTGCTGTAGGATGTAGAAATTCAGACGGTTTATGAATAAAATCAGCATGAATCTGACATGCTTTACATCTTCTGTCATAGTCTACAGCATCTGCTATCATAGAAGGCCAATAATACCCCATTATTCGAATACGTTCTTGAAATTTAGGACCTGGTTGATGAGCACCACAAACACCATCATGAGCCTCTCGTAGTATTTGTTTGGCTTCACTTTCTGAGAGACAACGCAGTAAGAATCCATCATATGATCGACGATATAACATATGTAAAGACGAATCATAGTAAAATCGAAATAATCGTCTCTTAATTGATGCAGCTTCTTTTGGATCTTCAGGTAAAATTCTATGAACCGCATAGTCGATGAATGGAGTTCTCCAATCCCTCTGTTAGGAACTAGCCTCTGTAGTATAACTTTGTTCAATATACAGATTTTTCTTGATACAGCACAGATCTCGGTCCAACAAAGTAATTATATTTTGCCTTCGGATTGGAACTGCCAAATCTGCAGCTAAACTAGCGAGAGCATCAGCCTCAAATTTAATAAAGAATCCTTTGAATGAAAGGACCAACGTGACTACCACTTGATGGTAAGGGATGAGATCAGGGTTTCTGACCTCATAAGTCTCTCTAACTTGATTAACAATCAATTGAGAATTTCCATAAGCTTCTAGGAACTCAATATCCAATTGTTTTGCTACTTGGAGACCAATCAGTAGAGCATTATATTCTGCTATATTGTTGGAACATGGCTCATTGAGAGAATAGGTACGGTATATGAAAATTTTGTCAGGAGAAACCAAAACGATTCCTACCCCAGAGACAATGTTGCCTTTAGGTCCTACTCGTGATGCTCCATCAAAATATAATTGCCATATATCATTCTTCAAAATCATGTTACAATCCACGACTTCATCTGGAATATCCTCATATAACTTTGATGTTTCTGGTATAGGGTGAGTAGCTAAGAAATCAGCTAATGCTTGACTCTTTACTGATTTTTGAGGTACATAAATCATATCATAAGGGGTGAGCAACATCACCCAAGTAGCTAATCTGGAATTAAGAATGCTCGGCCTTCTCATCAATACCCGAATAGGATTTATTCTGGAGATGACATGAATAGTTTTTCCTGTCACATAATGTCTTGTCTTTTGTACGGCAAAGACCAAAGCCAGACATTCCTTTTCTACAGGAGTATACCTGTGTTCAGCTCCAACCATCATTCGGCTAAGATAATAAATCGCCTGTTCATGACCCATATCACTTTTCTGTGCGAAAAGAGCACCAAGTGAATGATCCAAGGCTCGAACATATAGCAAAATTGGTTTTCCTACTACTGGAGGTACCAGGACAGGTGGATTTGTAAGGTATTGTTTAATATCATTGAAGGCTTCTTGACACGCTTCATCCCAGACAAAAGATAACCTTTCTTTAACAGACGGGAGAAAGGTTGACATCTCCCAGAGAGATTAGATATAAATCTCCTGATATAGGCAATGCGGCCCTGAAAACCACGAAGCTCTTTCAGATTGCGAGGTGGACGCATTTCGAGGATTGCTTTAACTTTATCAGGATCAACATGGATACCCTGAGAAGTAATAACAAATCCTAAAAACTTGCCACTAGAAACCCCTAAAAAAGACTTAGTAGGGTTCATTTTCAATTGATGTTGACGCATCAATTCAAATACTGTCTTTAAGTCTTTAATATGATCATCTTTTGATCGACTTTTAACAGTGATGTCATCTACGTAACATTCAACTGTCTTCCGTAGATGCTCTTGAAAGATGTTGCTCATAGCCCGTTGATATGTAGCACCGGCATTTTTAAGACAAAATGGCATAACCGTATAACAGTAAACTCCGAGGGGTGTTCGAAAAGAATATGTTTCTCGTCTTCTGGATGCATCTTGATCTGATTGTAACCTGAGAATCCATCCATGAAAGACATACGTTCAAAACCGCATGTGTTGTTTATCATGACATCAGTAATGGGAAGTGGAAATTCGTCCTTTGGACAAGCCGTATTAAGATCTCGATAATCTATACAAACTCGGACTTTTCCGTTCTTTTTTATAACAGGAACAATGTTGGAAACCCAATCCGGGTGTTGCTCTTCACGAACAAATCCACATGTGATCAACTTTTTGACTTCTGCTTCGATTGCATCCATTATATCTGGTCTAAAGCGCCGTTGCTGTTATTTTACAGGCTTGGCGTTAGGCAAAATATTGAGCTTATGAGTAGCAACTTTAGGATCTAGACCCGGCATATTCTCATAACTCCATGCAAAGATGTCAATATATTCTTTGATCAGTTTTATCAACTCTTCCTTTTCATCGTCAGAAAGGCTCTTACTGATGAATATTGGTTTGGACGTAGTTCCATCTCCGACATCAATCTGGACAACCTCATCCTCTGTAGGTGGCTATCGCTGTTCAAAATGAAGTTTCTATTGAGTGTCCATTTGTTGGGCCCAAGGATCATTTTTAAATGGCTCGGATTCATCATCAATTTGAACCATGTAAGCTGAAAATACTTGCTCAGATTCATCAAATAAGGAACGAGATATATCCGATTCGATGAATTGGTTTTCTTCTGAATCAGATGATTGTGAGGAATTAGAAGAGAATTCTTCTTGTATATCGTCATTAAACATATAGGACGGATCATATCCCATATTCTGAATGATCTTGATGGATTGTTGACTATATTTATCAATTCGGATTCTTCCTTTATCTTTATCTTTATCTTTCAGATCTTCCTTTATCTTTATCTTTATATTTGTCAATTCAGATTGTTGAATACACCAGGGGGCAGCCGAGGTAGTTGAAGGGAGGGTGAGCCACCGTGAAGGAAGTGAGGTTGGTTAGACTGGTAGCATTTTCGATTTTGATGCTGTGGTGGGCGTAGATGACGCTCTTGGAATGGTTGATTTTCTGGCCAGAGCATCTGGAGTACCACGTCAGGGTGTTGTGAACCACCTCCATCGATTCGACATCCCAAGAAGAGAAGATAAGTAAATCGTCGACAAATACCAGAAGGGTGATGGAGGGGCATCCACTAGCGGTGTGATATTGCTGGAAATTCGGGGTGTTGGCCATGTTGTTGAGGTTTCTGCTCAGAGCGTCGGCTGCAATGATGAAGACCGTAGATGATAGAGGATCGCCTTGTCTGACACCGCGGCTAGATTTGAAAAAGCCCTCGGATTGGCCGTTGATGACTGTGGAGAACCATGAGTTGCTGACGGATCTCCACACGGTGTTGGTCCAATTCTTCGAGAATCCGAAAGCTCTGAAAACCCAGATCATGAATTGCCAATCGAGTCTGTCGTAGGCTTTCTCCATGTCAATTTTGATGACGATGTTGCCCCCTCGAGCAGAAAACTTCATGCAGGTGATAAGTTCTTGGGCCAGCATGATGTTGTCTTGGATGTTCCTACCTCGAACAAAACTACTTTGCTCCTCCGAGATGATTTTGGGGAGAATGTATGACATTCTAGTAGCAATGATCTTGGATATTATTTTGTTGGTGAAGGTACAAAGACTGATAGGTCAGAAATCGGGGAAAGGAGTTGGGGTTGTCTTTTTTGGGGATGAGGATGAGGTTGGCGCTGGAGATGGCTTTGGGGTAATGAGTTCCTTCTAGGAAGGCAATAGCCGCGTCGGTGATGTCCCGCTTGATGATCTCCCAGCAGGAATGAAAGAATACTCCGGTAAATTCATCTGGGCCGGGGGCGCTATGCTCGTTCAATGCCCATACCGCGTCTTTCACTTCCTGTTCGGACAGGGGGCATTCCAACAAAGCATTGTCGGAGTCGTTGATGATGGTGGGAATTTGGTCGAGGAATGATGAGTCATTGTGGACCGTTTCCTTGGAGAATAAATTAGCATAGTAATCGGCGGCCGCCTCTTGGATACCCTTATGGTCAGTTCTGATGATGCCGTGCTCGTCTGATATATGATGAATCGATAGTTTGTTTCTTCTGCCATTGACGCAGGCGTGGAAATATTTAGAGTTTTTGTCCCCGTCGCTGTCCCATTTCAGTCTGGCTTTCTATTTTCAGAAGTCGGTCTCAACTTTGAGTCTGAATTTGAGCATGGCCTTGGTAAGGTTCAGGGCACTCCTGGCCGCAGGGAATCGGTCGGTTAGGAATATAGCTTCTGCTCGGGCGACGTCGTCTTCGGTGACGCGGATCGCTTGGAAAATGTCCCCAAAGGCTTGTTTGCTCCAATTGGAAAGGGCTTTCCTGGTGGCTTTGAGCTTGTTACTAACCCGAGTGAGAGGGTTGGAAGAGTCCTGGCTGTTCCATGCTTCAGCAACGATGCTCGAGAACTGCGGGTGGTCGGTCCAAAATTCGAGGAATTGGAAGTTCTTTTTGGGAAGGTGGTTATTGTTTTTGGTTTCCACCCGAATAGGGGCGTGGTTAGATTCTGTGGTGTTGAGGTGGGACAGGGTGGAGCTGATCCTCATACCGTGCCAGCGCGCGTTGGTGAGGGCTCTGTCCAGATGGGAATATTGACGGCGATCGCCGTCCTGCATATTACACCAGGTGAATTTGCTACCTTTGAACTGGAGAGGGGTAAGATGAGCGTTGAATATGAAGTCGTTGAAGTCTTGCATGGCTGATAGGGGTGTGGGACGACCTCCGATCTTCTCTTCTCTGCGGGTGATGGCATTGAAGTCCCCTATGCAAAGCCAGGGGGTATCGGTGTTGTGGAGATAGGTGTCGAGAAGATCGTTCCAAAGGGTTTTGCGTTCAGCGATGACACAGCTACCGTGTACCGCTGAAAGGATGACACGCTCCGGGAGAGTGGGATGTGTGACCCAGCAAGAGAGGGCTTGTTGGGAGTCCTGGATGATGTCGAGGGTAACGTCCTTCAAGCCCAGAATCCAAATATCGTGCCTGCCAGCAATCGCTATTGGTAGGCCCAGAGCCATTTGGGTAGATTTATGTCGTTTGGAAGGGATTTTGGGTTCAATGATGATGAAGATGTCAATTTTGTGAATTTTTCGAAGGCTGAAAATTCTCCTTAATGTCGATTTGTTAGCCAGGCCTCGAAGATTCCAAGATAGGATGTTAAGCATTTATGATATTGTGGGAGGGCTTTTTGTTCCGCCTTGCGGCGAATCTGGTTAGGATGGTGACGGTCTTGTCTGAGCTTTCCTTGCTCCGTTTGGAATTCGGCACTACCGCTTTCGATGTTGTTGGGGGATTGCAGTTGTGGTGTTCGTTCGGACTAGAGGAGGGGCCTATTAGGTCTCCGGCTGAGTCAACAACAGGATCCTCCGGAGGAATGGCCAGGGAGTCGTGAGCTCTCTCGGTCAACAACTGCTGAAGAGGGACTCTTGCGGCTAGGACTTGCATACCTCTCCTCGCTTGGTTGGGACCAAGGAGGGCTAGAGCGTCTTCGATTGGGTTCCCGCTGGGGGAATGTAGAGTTGCGTTGATTGGGTAAGAGGCCGTGGAGTCTGCCTCCAGACCACTGGGGGGGTCCGTTGCTCAGCGCTGCCTGAGATGATACCCTTCTTCGCTCGCGAGGAGTTGGGTGAGGGGGGAGAAAGCTCGGAAAGACTGGAGCCTTCGGGGGTGCTGGCCGGCTCCGATTCCTCTGAGCCGAGAATGGCGAATTGGTTGGATGTCGCTATGTGTTGAGGAGTGTAAGGGATCAGACCTCTGCTCGGGGGATCGCTGGAGGCTGGCTCATTGGGGCTAGATTCGAATCGAATGTGAGAATTCGGGAGAGGTAAGATGGGCAACTTGGGATATCTTCCATCTAGAAGGTCGTTGCCTTTCCTCGATGGCTTCTTTTTGAGCTCCGGGTGAAGGCGGTGGCAAAACTTCGGAAGGTGGCCTCTTAAGTGGCAGTTGTTGCAAAACAGTATGTGGTTGTCATAGAGGATTTGTTGGGGGTGGGTGTGGGTGTGGTTGCCCAGTTCGATAGTAATGAAGTTGGGTGGTTCTGAAGTGAGATCTTGTTCAACACAGAGTTTGGCGTAGTGGGCTTTGGTGAGGTTACTACTCTCGGGCACCGTAGCCACGTACGTCCCGAAAGAGTTGGCGATGCGTCTTAGCACCGCTAGGACAAAGCAAATGAGAGGAAGGATGGGGAGGGCAGCCCACGCTGCCACGGTGGCTGAGTCTTCTTTGGTGTTGAATTCTGGGGTCCATTTAATTATCTTCATGTGATGGGATTCGATCCTGGCGGTACCCTTGGACCACACAGTCCTGTGATCGTGATCCGATGATAGGTAGAGGAGGATGTGCCTGGGGTCAAGGGGGGCCACTCGATAGTCAGACGAGATGTTCCACTTGGCGATCGCTTCCTGAACCTTGGCAAGTTTGGGGCACCCCGTGGAGAATTTCAGAATAAAGGTGTGAGGAAAGGCCGCTGACAGCGAGGACACTTCCACGTCGGAAAAAGGGATGACTGGAGTAGGGGACTCTTGAGAATAATCAATGTTCGGCAGATGAACGTCTGGAAGGATGGTGCCCTTCGAGGTGGTGAGGCCCGGACACAGCATGGCGACATAGGAAGGCTGAGACGGCCCGGAAGTAAAGAGTCCCGCATAGCCGGAACGGCCAGTTGAGGAGCCACTCTGGATGGGGACGACCCCGACGCAAGGGGTAGGGGAAGTGGTGGGAGCCTGGGGTGGCCTGCCTGAAATGGGGGTGGTGGGGCGGTGGAGGGCGATGTGCCGCTCGGGCCAGAGACGGGGGCCATGTCGGCGCTGGGAAGACTGAAGGAAGGGAGCGCCGCAGCAGCCTCCACCGCAAAGGAGGCACCCAGGGGGGTCGGCACGAGGGAAGGAGGAGACTGAGAGGAAACAAGCGCGGAAGCGCCTGAACCGAGGATCGCCAATAAAGAGTGCAAGCCTACGGTAATGCCGAGGGCAGGGGGAACCTGAGAGGGCTAGGGTAGGGCTGCGCAAGGGTGGAGGGGCTGCGTAAGGGAAGGGGGCGTGTAAACTGCGCACAGGGGAGGGGGGAGGATGTGCGTGCAATGGGTAGGGAATGAGTGACAGGAGGGGGGAGAGAGGCAAACTAGAGGGGTGGGGCTCGTTAGCGCAGAGGAGAGGGGGCTGATCTGCGCATGGAAGAGAATGGGAGTTGGACTGCACAATAGAGGGGCCCACCCTGGGCGAGCGCAGTCCACAGCTGCTGCGCAAAGAGGCAGAAAACGTGCGCCATGAGCTGCACAACAGCCGAAGAAAGCTCAGCAGAACGGTTCTCGATACGGTTGGCGTATTCGGAAAGGGACACCTCGGGAATCGCGCCATTAGCAGAGAACCCGAGGGACTGGGGGACGGGGGGCCCGAGGCCTGCAGAGCTGAGGCTCACGCCTCCCAAGGGGGGAGGGGTGATTTCGAACAGTGGGAGAGGGCGGGAACACGGTGGGGATGCGGACGTGGTGGCCGGAGGCGTCAGAGCCGCCAACCGGGACAGAGGGAGGCGGGGAGCTGGCTGGCGAACACGGCGAGCGGCTGAGGGAGCCACCCCGATGCGTCGGAGCGGGGAGGCGAGCTCCGGGCTGCGCGGCCGGCGGCAAGGGGGAGTTCGGAGGGGGAAGAGGAGGGGAACGGGTTTGAATGGCGGCGGGGAGGAGAAGACGGAGCCAGTCCAACGCCTGTGGGGGCCAGGGGGACGACATCGGGGGAGATCACCGGAGAGGGGCGGCGAGGAACTGCGGAGGGGGGGAAGGAACTGCGGGGGAGGGGGGCTGAGGAAAGGGGCGGCCGGCCTAGGCCGGCCAGAGGAGGGGGAAGCGATGCTCGGGAGGAAGAGGAAGAGCCATTTTTTGTATATATATATATATATATATATATATATATATATATATATATTATATATATATGTGTGTGTGTGTGTGTGTGTGTGTGTGTGTGTGTGTGTATTTATGTGCCATTAATAATTGATATTAAGGAACTTTTTTTAATTAAATTTTTATAAATAAATTGTTAATATTACATGTACTTGATTTTAAATCTAACTAAATTAAAATCGAGCTCATTAAGCTTGAAATAAAGCTTAATGAGCTTGAAATATAGTTGAGCGAGCTTGATTTTGAGCTTATCAAGCTTGTTTATCAAGCTTGCTTATCAAGCCAAGCTCGAGCTCAAACCAAGCCAAGCTCAAGCTTATTATAAACAAGCTCGAGCCAAGCTCAAGCTCTAAAATAAAAAATTTATCAAGCTCAAGCTCGAACTTGAGCTCGATTAATTCTAGTCAAGCCAAGCTCAAGCTTACAAAATCTTGGCTCGGCTTGGCTCGTTTGTAGCCCTTCCCAATATTAGATAGGATAACTTGGTATGGCTAGGTGAAGACTAGAAAATCTAGTTTAGCCATGGTATTTGACCCTAGAACTTAGGTATTGACTAATGTTAAGGTATTTGAGATACGGGTTAAGGTATTAGATAAATGTGTGATGCGGTTAAGATACCGTGATATGGGATAAGATAAATAGCTATTGGCCAAGGTATTGCTAGAAATTATAGGTAAAAGTATATATTAGGATAATATATGCTAGAAACTTATTAGTATAGCCTAGAAACCTAGTGTTGGCCTAGTATTAACTAGTATTGACTAGTTTGACCTAGTTAGCACCTAAAAACCAAATAATGACTTATTAAGACCTAGTATAACTTTATAAATCTTGTAAATAGGTAAAATTAATTTATAAATTACAAAATGACCTAGTTTGACTATGTTAACCTAAATTTGACCTAGTTTGACCATAAAAGTAAGGTATTGACCTAGTTTAACCATAGAAGCAAGATATTGACCTAGTTTGACTATGGAAGTAAGGTACTTATATAGTTTGACTATAAAAGCAAGGTATTGACCTAGTTTGGCTATAGAAGCAAGGTATTGACCTAGTTTGACCTCCATGACCTAGAATTAACCTAAAAATTATATTTCAATTTAGATATCAATGATTTACTCGAAAATACCAATTGACGTTGATATTTTATTTAGGTCTTTGTGACTACATTTTAGATATCAATCCTCACTAAATCTTTATAACTATAGGCGAGTACATTCTCTAATATTTTTTATTATCTTGATGATTTTTATGATATCAGTTTGTAGTGTTATATTTGATTCCTGATACGAGGATACACATATTAGTATACATTGGACTCCATCATGAGTTGTTATTTCCTAGAGGACCATATACATATCCTGTATTTCTTGTATATGTATTACTGATTTAGGAGTAGGTTGGCCTCCTGCTCCATGAATCATGTACCATAACGTGATATGGTTGGATCCACTATACTAGTCGAAATATGGAAAGATATTAGTAGATTATATAATCATACTCCTATATACTTGCGCATGATCACCTCAGCTAACGTAGTGTGTTGCCTAATCTTACTTCTACTTGTGCATAGCTTTCTATATATGACTGGCCTGATCCATTCCTAAACTTGTGTATAGACAGTCATATGGAATAACATGATCTTGCCCCCAAGTCGATCACATAATAAACTAATATTTTATGTCATATTATAGTAGTTCATGCTCTATTCCAGTTATTATCTGTTGATACATTCATTTTCATGATTACTCACCCTTTATTATTACCTATGACATGATTACATGTTTACCTATTTTCTCCCTATTTTGTATTACTTTTCCATCTTGTATTTCTATTACATACTATTTTTATAGTTTTTGTTGATTTAATGGAACTGTTGTTACTTTCTGTACTTCGTTCCAATTCTAACTGGATAACATTTTTCATAGGATCTTGAGAACTTTTGTCCTACATATTATGGACCAGAAGTAGGTGACGGATACGTCCAGGAGCCACATGAGGAGCTCGTTCTAGTAGAGATTATGCCACTAGTAGCGACTTAGCAAGTTTAGCTATTAGTACTGGATTTGTCTCCAACTTCTGAGGCATTGAGATGTTATTATGTCTGAGACTTATGCTTATGTTGAGATAGTTAGACCCTTAGACTTTGGATATGGATTTGATTCACATTTATGCTTCTAGACTTCTCTTGGATTCTCATTTCATATATTTTATATCATTATCGTGCCATTTATCTTCCTTATAGTTTTATTATAATTGGTTATGAATATTATCATTATATTGTCCACCTTTAAAGATGAGATTTTATTGATATGTTGTGATACATATTCATGACATGTGTTAGTTAGTATTGTTGACCTAGATAGCATTCTACCATTGATGCTGCGGTGTAGGCTGAGCATGTGTAATGCCTGTGGTTCGTATTACGTATCTTGGTACACGTGTACGTATTTTGACTCGTATTGCATGTCTCCCTGCTTGGTTTATTTGGCATTTTCATTGCTTGGTTCACCTTGGGATTGGTTCGGCTAGTCTTGGGTTTGCTTATTTGGTTCATCATGATCCAAGTGGAGAACCCCTACCAACCACCACCATCTCCATTTATTAACCCCAACCACCTTTCTCTCTCTTCATTCAATTTCTCATTACTACTCTTCCTCTTCTTCTTCCTCACCGAACCTCCCACCGTAGGCAAGTGTAACTTGCTTCAGCTTCATGAAGGAACTCCCATTTTATTATTCCATTTTCTTCTCCACAAGATTCTAAGCCTCTTTAGTAATTAGTGTTTTCAAATTCTGTGGCTCCTCCCTTGTAGATCTGAGTTTCTAGTATTTTTCATCTTTTTAGTTTTGATCTACTAAAATAGCTTTTTTCGAAAATTAAGCATTTCATGTAGTAGGCCTCATTATTTGGCACAAGTTTGGTTTTGGGATAGCCGGGTTTCACCAAGTCCTGGCCGAGATGGAGTTTCCTTGAGTTCTGAGCTTTTACGCATGTTGACCTTGCCCTATGGAGAAGATATAGTTTTATGCACACGTATTACGTGCCAGCGTATTGTTCAGCCTTTTACGCTCACGTCTTAACGTGTTCGCATAGTGCCCCTTTACGCTCACGCATCGCGTGCCAAGCGTACTCGTTTTACGCTGAGCTGATCGATTTTACGCTCGGGACTCTCCCGCTCGCGTAAAATCGAGCTAGCGTAAAATCCCTAGCTCGAGCCGGCTCCACTAGCGTAAAGTTTGCCGAGTGTTCCTTGCGTAAAGCTTCCCTCGCGTAAAGCTTTGATCGAGAGTTTTCGTACGTAAATCTTACGAACATAAAGCCCGGCTAGCGTAAAACCCCACCCATATGTACCCTTGCTCGCGTAAAGCTATCTTACCTTGCTCTTGCTAGCGTAAGCCACTTTATGCTTGAAGGCCACTTGGTCTAGCATAATAGTACGTGCATAGACACTTGAGTTCCTATGGCGTACACCTTTACCTTTTTATTCAATATGTTTGGAAATGATAATTGAACATGGCATGGTATGACAAGTATACCTGACATGATTATTTCGAATTGCTGTTGCGATGGCTAACATGACATGATGCGACTTGACAAGAATGATTGACCTGGACACCGTGGACGATTGTGTTTATGCAAATAAACCAGTACTGTCTTGCATCATGTCTAGGACGGGGACCCCTGAATACCGCGGTCAGGGGCACCTACTGAAATTGACTAAGGCTAATTAACTAGAATAATTCAGTAGACATGAAGAGATTCCCAGCTACAGGCAATCCCATTATCTGGGCGCATTCAGTGGACTAGTAGCCTACCGAAGAGTAGGGCACATTTCCAGCACACAGTCACGTGTTGCATTCTTCATAAACGGACATTCGACCTGGATAACCGGATGGTCTGCAGGGCTTATGGCTGTTGGGATAATTTCATTACAACTTGCTAGTAACTAGGCATGTGATAACCTTAGTTAGTTAAAAGTATCAAGCCGTACTCTTGATTGGCCGTGATTGATTGGATGGAGTTTATTCTATCTTAGTCTTATCCTGATCCTGTGCAAGATTGTGACATGACATGATTATTGATGCTTGCCTTAGCAATAACGATCGGGGGTCCAATTCTGTTCTAGCGAAGGGTTACAATCCCGGTCTTTGTTTGGTTTAAGGGTTGTAACCTGGCTCTCTGTGTCCTCTCTTCGTTATTGTATTACTGCAACCCCATGCCATGTTCGTCATGTTTTACCTTACCTTAATACCATGATTAATTATGCTGGCCTTAACAATAAAGATCAGGGGTCCAGTTCTGTTCAGGCGAAGGGTTACAACCCTGGTCCTTGTTTGGTTTAAGGGTTGTAACCTGGCTTCCGGAGCAGTTCTGTGTCCTCTTTTCGTTTATTGTCTTTACTGTTCCAATAGTATTTGAGACGGGTCTCTATTTAGGTATTGCTAACCGACCTCCAGACGATGTTAATCCAAGTTTTCGAAAACCCGAAAGCTCTAAACACCCAGATCATGAATTGACAGTCCAGTCTGTCATAGGCCTTTTCTATATCCAGTTTGATGGCTATGTTCCCTCCTCTAGATGAAAATATTAAGTAGGTAACCATCTGTTGAGCCAGGAGGATATTGTCTAGAATGTTGTGTCCGCGGATGAAACCACTTGCTCTTCTGAAATAATCTTAGAGAGAATCTCGGCTATACGATCGGATATGATCTTGGAGATGATCTTGTTTGTGAAGGTGCACATGCTCAGGGGACGAAAATCTTTGAAAGTCTCCGAATTATCCTTCTTGGGGATGAGGATGAGGTTGGCGCTGGAGATCGCTTTGGGGTATCTGGATCCTTGGAAGAAGGCGATGGCCGCTTCGCTGATGTCAAACTTAATGATGTCCCCGCATGATCTGAAGAATGCGCCCGTGAAACCGTCCGGGCCTGAAGCACTACTCTCGTTAAGTGCCCATACAACATATTTGTCCTCATTTTTCGTAGATAGGATAAGCAGTTGGGTGTTGTCCCTATCATTGACAAGTTAGGAGATGGCCACGAGGAAGTCCTCATCTTTAGATATGATATCTTTGGTGAACAGCTTAGTGTAAAAATCCACTGCGGCCGATTGGATGTCACGTTGATCATAATGAATGTGACCGTTCTTATCTTTTATCTGGTGAAGGTTGAGTTGTTGTCGTCGACCCTTGACACGAGAGTGAAAGTAACTCGTGTTCTTATCGCCTTCAATGTCCCAAGTCAGCCTGGCTTTCTGTTTCCAAAATTCTTCCTCGATTTTGAGACGAAACTTCAGAAGCGCTCTGGTGAGGTTAAGAGATGCACGAGCCTCGCGAGCGAACAGAATTTTAGCACGAGCAATATCGTCCTCAGCGATGCGGACAGCCTGAAAGATGTCACCGTAGGGTTCTTTACTATAGGTGGAGAGGGCTTTTCTGGTGGCTTTAAGTTTGGCTGCCACACGATATGGGGGGTCGAAGATATAAGAACCCCTCCAAGCGTCCGTAATAATGTTCCTGAACTATGGGTGGTGACATCTCAGGTCAAGAAAGCGGAAGTTCTTCATTGTATGGGAATTCTTTTTGCTAATTTTAAGGAGGAGCAGAGAGTCATCCGATTCTGTGGCATTTAGATGCGAGAGTCTGGAGTTGATCGCCAGGTCAGCCCACTGCGAATTAATGAGGGCATGGTTGAGACGAGAGTATTGCTACCGAGCTCCCTCCTGCATGTTGCACCACATGAATTTGTTGCCAGAGAACTGGAGCGGAGACAGGTGGGCGTTGAATATAAAGATGGTGAAATCAAACATGGTAGATGAATGAGGTGGTCCGCCTCCAGTCTTCTCCTCTCTTGTAACGCCCCAGTCCCAAAATACGTAGGACTAGAAATGTAGACATGCCAGCTATATCCATACGAATTACACTCCAATATATGGAACCCTCATATGAATGCATAAGCTGTAAAATGTAGTAGAACCATAACTAATCTCATCCACACAAAATAAATGAATAAAAGATATCATATAATGATAATGAATTGTCTTGATACAATATGTTGGGCGGAGCCAAATCCATACCAACAAGTAAAAGAAAAATACATGAGAGAATAAATGATTTTGGCAAGCGAAGCAAAGACGATCTAAGCGCAATCATCCTCGAAGATATGGAGATGGTCACGGCTAGAACTAGAGCACCTGCGAAAGACAAGAGCACACACCTAGCGAGATAACCAGGTCCTCAGAGGGACGTAACAAGACACATAATATTATGCCATATAAACTGAATAAATATTGCTCAAATAAATAAGTCAATTGAATTATAACGTCGTCCAATACACATCTATTGAACTAGCATACCATCCCCCCAACCAAACAAAGACAGAAGATGGTAAACTAATTCACGGTGACATATCTTTCAATGCTATAAATCAAATATGGTATCCGGACCCCAACAAGGTTCAATACCTTCTCATCGAAGTAGTAAGTCACACCTACAACCAAACAAGGACAAGATATGACGAACTAATCTGCGACAAGTTATTGTTCCAAGCTACGGTCAGATACAAGTACCCAAACCAAGAGTACTCATACCTAACGGATAAGGGCGCCTAACCAAATCTAAGTGAATGCAGTTTTAAGAAGAGTTCATGGTGGCATGACTACCGGGTCAAGTCAAGAAAATACCAATACAGTACCTCAGTAGCGAGTCACAACACCATATACTATTCCTCAATTTCGAGCGAGTCTATAGCATATAGTCTACCTATCGTTCCTCAGTAGTGAGCGAGTCTACGATAGATAGGGTGGTAGTCAACTTCCAATCATGTTCTCCCCGCCCAATGCCAACTCATAACTGCTAAGTCTTCTAGCATGCAATTCTAATAGCAGTTATTTCCTAATACACGGCTTATACGTACTGGTGGCCTGCCAATCACGTATGTCCGAGTCCTATATGTGACACACAACAACGTGGAATAAATGTGTCAAGGCCTATGAATGCAACACACAAGGTGGTCTCTTAAATCTAGGTTTAATGTGCAAGAAAAATAATACATAGCAGCAAATATAACTGATTCTAACAGGTTATGCCATGTATCACAGTTTATTTGCATAAAGAAAATAATGAATAATGCATGAAACATGAGCTAAAATAAATAAACAGCAAATGGCAAGGTGTCTTGCCTGGTAGGACGCCCGGTGTGCTGCGATAATCATGGTGGCACGAACTGCGACCTCAGTATAACAACTATGCAAGGTGACCTCGGATGGTGGCACGGACAGTTCAATTGGGTCCAGGACGGTTGAATTAGTTAGGTTTGACATAAGGTAAGTACAGTATTGGCAAGGGATTGAGAATAGGACTAATCGCAGAAGAGAAAGAAAATCGAAGGAATTTGATAATTAAAATATATACGTTTTTAGAAAACAATTTATAATACTCGAAAATATTTTTCTTATTAACTAAAATATTTTTTTTAGATAAATACTTGAAAATTAAAAATATTTTAAGGCAAAACTATAAGTTTGTCAAAATAAGTTTTCTAGGTAAAAACTAAATTTAGTTAAAATACTTTTAGGTACCTATTTTTAGAAATTATTTATAATACTTAAAATATATTTTCTTAGTTAAAATAATTTATAGATAAACCTTTGAAAATACAGAAAAACTCATTTTTAAGGAAAAACCTATTTTTGTCAAAATAACATTTGTAGGTCAAAGCTACAGAAAATATCATAAATAATACTATAGTTAGGCTTTGAAATTCAGTTTTAAATTTTACATATAGGGTCAAGCCCTAATATGTATTTTGTTACTAAATAGTTTGGAAATATTAATGCCAATATTAGTAACTAAATACCAAGAATAAAATAATAAATTTATTGACTAAAATATATACTAGTGTACATACATATTGTTATCATATACCATATTTTATAATATAATATTTAATCAATGCTTATATCAACATATCTACACAGCATAATATTATTATATATTAACACTATGTTATTGTATACCAAGGTAACACTAATAAGTAGACACTAAAGCTAAGAAACAAATAATAGAATAAAATAAATTAAGATAATAATAATAATAAAAATAATAAATTAGAGAGACTCCTCACTGTTCTTCGAGAACAGTGAATAAAATAAGAAGAAGAAGAAGAAGGGGAAGAGAAAGAGAAAGGAAACGAAAAAGAAGAAAAGAGCGGGAGGAGAGAGAGGGGAGCGGCGATCGGGGCAGAGTTCAGGGTTCGGCGGCGCGTCTCCGATGGCTTGGCGTGGGACGCGGAGGTCGAAAGAGGAGCAGGGAAGGAAGGAGGCAGAGAGCTTGCTCCAGAGCGGAGGCGGAGCTACGGGCGGCGGCGGATGGTGAGCGTCGCACGGCGATGGGGGCAGTCGCGATGGCGGGAGGAGAACGTACGCGGGGAGGTCGGCCGAGATGAGTGGCACGGACCGGAGGTGTGGGGCGGGCGCGGCTGGACGGCCTGGCCGGATCTGGCGTGCTCGGCGGCGTGCGGCCAACTCACGGTGAGGCACGGCGGCAGGCTTCCGGAGGTGAGTTTTAGGGTTAGGGTTTTATTTTCTTCCTATTCTCGATTGTGGTGGTGGCCGTTTGGCTGGTGGCGACGAAGGGGGTTGAGGTTGATAGGTTGGTCGCCGGGTTTTGTGGGTGGCCGGGTGGCAGAGATGACGAAGGTCGTGGTGGTGCGGCTCTGATCTGATAGGAGGGTGGATTTGGGTGTACGGTGGTGATTGGGTGAGGCTAGCCGAAGTTTCGCTGGGGTAAAGGTAATGTTTAGGTAATGCTTAAGGTAAGGAGTAATGAGCTAAGGTATATTTGTAGGTCAAGCTTGATTTTTGAGCTCGTTTAATGTAAAACCCCTAAATTTCTACTATATTTTTATTTTTTTATTATATTTGCATGGATTTAAAATTTTGTATTTTACGCCACGTAGTCGTATTATACGTCGCGCACGAAAATTTTGTTTTTCGAAATTGCTCGTCGAGTGCGAATATGTGCGAGCGTACATATTTATTGAAAAACATTTCTATTTTATTTTATAGTTCAAATAATATATATAATAATTATTGTATTTATATTTTTCTTAAAGTTGTCTATGAGATGACCAAAACCTTATTACTTTATTTATTTATTAGTGGTAATTTGGAAAACTATTTTATATTCCTTGCATATGAGGTACATTAAATTAAATTTATATATTGTTATTTTTGAAATTATTAAATATAAATATTTTATTATTCGAAAAGATATTTAAAAATAGTTATTATTTTCGAAATTAATATTTTTGGTATTTTAGAAAAGTATTTTAAAATTATTGTGGCATTTGAATCTTGATTTAAATCTATGGATTTATTTAAAAAGTTAATATTTGAAATTTGATTTAGTCCATTGATTTTAAACCAAGATATTTAATTTGATTTAAATTGGAAAATTAATTTGAAATTAGATTTGGATTTGGATTTGGATTTGATTGCTTTAAATTAAATTAGAAATTATCTATTTTGGGTTTAAACAATCCTAATCATTATCTAATTGGGAATTCCCACATCCTATAAATAGGAAGGTACTCCTCCAATTTATTTTTCATCCACAACAATTCTCCACAAATAAATTCCATAGCCAAGTGCCTCGTGTCCGTGTCCATGCCCAGATTCTTATTCCATTATCTACAATTACATTTTTCTCTCTGTGTCGACAACCCCGACACGATTCGATAGATCCCTAACCCAAATCCTAAAACCTAAACCTAGTTTCTGGCATCCGTCGATGTCCTCCGTCCGCCACGCCCACACCGCGACCTCGTCGCCAATCCAGCAAACCACCACCGTTTCCTCGCCCCGGCCACCTCGGCAAACGCCACCACCACTGTCATCCTCCACGACTACCACCTCCACCATTCTCCATCACTCACCACTTCCGCCACCACCCCCGTCGTCGTCTACGTCACAGTCCCGACACCCAAACCAGGACCTCCTTCGATCAAACCGACGCCACCACACACGCACACCATCCCGGCCATCGGCTGGAAAACCCAGTCCAATACCCCGCCCAGCCTGACCACAACCACTGGATCGAACTGATCCCGACCACCTGCCGTCACCACCGCCACCCATCAACAACCGTCCTCTCCCGTCGCTACCGACACCAAAAACCAACCCCGAACTCAGAGAGAAATAGAGAAAGGAAGATGATTACCTGACAGCGCCCGGCTCCGCCTGTGACCGCCGCCCTTGCCGTTGTCCGCCGACCGCCTCCGCCCCCGTCTCCTTCCACCCTTTCGCCGTGCAGCCCCTCGCCGTGGCCGAATCGACAACCCATCTCCCGACCACCCAGTGGCCGGCGTTCTCCGTCGCGCCCATCGAAACCCCGTCGCCGACCATCCATCCGCCGATGAACCAACAACCCATCTCCCGACCGCCCAGTGGCTGGCGTTCTCCGCCGCGCCCATCGAAACCCCCCACCGCCGAGCGCTGTCAGCGCTCAGATCCGCCCGTAGCCGCCTAAACTCCGCTTGCCGTCCGCCTACAGCCCTCACCTTCACTCTGCTTTTTCTCTTCCGCCGCCACCGATCCCCCTCGCCGAAGCCCAGCCCGGTCACCACCATGGAGCCCACGCCTCGGTCGCACGAGCACATCCCCAACCTCAAACCCCTAAGCCGCTGCGCCCGTTGAACCAACCGACCGTGCCGTTCCGCCATGCTCCGCCACCCGGCCGAAGCTCCTCCGCGAAACCCACCTTGCCGATCCCGCTCCCCGCCTCTTTCCGACTCTCTCCGCCGCCTGAGCTCCCCGATCAGCGCCCGTCGCCCTCTCCGACTTCCCCCTCCGGTCTTCCGCAGCTCCCTCTCTCTTCCGCTTCCCTCTTCCTAAATTTGTTTTCTCTCTCCTTCCTTTTTTTCAGTCCCTTCTCAGTTGTAGTGTTTGGTAGTTTGTTTTATTAGTTTATTTATTTTCGTGGAAGAGTAGCAGTAGCTCCCTGGCATATTATATTTTGTTTTGGTTATACTAGTTAACTAATTGCTTATGTAATGGCAGTAAGTAGATTATTATTATTATTATTATTATTATTATTATTATTATTATTATTGTAAAATTTATTGTAATTATTATTATTATTTTTATTATTATTATTTTATGTTTTGTGTGTTATTTTTATTTAGTAGAGAAGAGACAGCAGTACTAATGAGCTGGTTCTTGCGTTATTTATATTTTTGTATATTTCATCAAATTGTATATGGTATCTACTTAGTATAAGTATTATTATATAATATTGTTTCTATTATATTCATTGTTAATATTAGTATTTTCGATTAATTATTTCAGAAATTATATATTAGTATTTCTAAAAATTATTTTGTAGCAAATTTTATATTGGGCTTGGCCTATAATTATACTCAAATTATTTTTAGAAGCTTAAAATAATTCCATTGTTACGAACTTGGAGTTTTTGCCTATAAACGATTTTTGATAAAAATATAGTTTCAATTATTATAAATAGTTTTCTAAATCGTATAAATATTTATCCAAATTCCTTTAATTATCCTTCTGTCCGAGACCAATCCCATCCTTCCTATTCTTTCGTCCATTTCGAGACTACCTTATGTCCACCCTAACTAACTCGACCCTTCTGGACCCAATGGAACTGTCCGTGCCATCAACAGAGGTCCCCATGTATAGTTGTTGTACCGAAGTCGCAGTTCGTGCCACATTGATTATCGCAGCACACCAGGCGCTCTACCAGGCAAGACACCTTGCCATTAGCTGTTTAATTATTTTTAGCTAATATTTCATGCATGTCTATTATTTTCTTTATAAACTGTGATATATGGCATAACTGTTCTTTTATATTTCCTGCTGTGTATTATTTTTCTTACAAATTAAACCTAGATTTAAGGGACCACCTTGTGTGTCGCATTTATTGGCCTTGACACGTTGTAAACACGAAGTTGTGTGTCGTATATAGAACACGGAAGTACGTGATTGGCTGGCCACCAGTACGTACAAGCCGTGCGATAGGAATAACCGCTAATAGAGGTTGCATGCTAGTTTGACTTAGCGGTTATAGTGGTTTGTGTTGTGGATACGACACAGTAGGCATATTGGACGGGGAGGACAATTCCTTAGCGTATGGGCTTCGATGCACTTTCCCTTTTGTAACCCGTGAGCTCCGCCGGAGACGCGGGTCAGATTACCCATGATTACTGACGGCCACTGACGATTCTGCAGAACGTCATGCTCTTACTGATGGGGCCTCTGGTGCCCAAGGGGGGACTATGCCGATCCTATTTAGCCAGGGCCCATGCGTAGGAAGGATTGTTCTTAACAACATTTTCACTTAGAATGGTAGGCTACCCTATCCGTTAGGTACGAGTACTTTTGGTTTGGGTACTTGTATCTGACCGTGACTTGGAACAATAACTTGTCGCGGATTAGTTCGTCACATCTTATCCTTGTTTGGTTGTAGGTGTGACTTACTACTTCGATGAGAAGGTATTGAACCTTGTTGGGGTCCGGATACCATATCGGATTCTTAGCATGGAAAGATACGTCGCCGTGAATTAGTTTACCATCTCCTGTCCTTGTTTGGTTGGGGGAATGGTACGCTCGTTCAGTAGGTACGTATTAGACTATGTTATAAATTCGATTGACTTATTTATTTGAGCAATATTTATTCAGTTTATATGGCATGCTATGATGTGTCTTGTTACGTCCCTCTGAGGACCTGGTTGTCTTGCCAGGTGTGTGCTATTGTCTTTCGCAGGTGCTTTCGCTCTAGCCGTGTTCATTGCCATTTCTCGAGGATGATTGCATTTGGATCGTCTTCGCTTCGCTCGCCACTCATTTCATTTTCTATGTACTTTTTTTTATTTTGTTGGTAGTGAATTTGTCTCCGCCCAACATATTGTATCAAGACAATTTATTCTCATTATATGATCTTTTATTCATTTATTCTGTGTGGATGAGATTAGTTATGGTTCTACTACATTTTACAGCTTATGTATTCATACGAGGCTTCCATATATTGGAGTATACTTCGTATGAATACAGCTAGCATGTCTACGTTCCTAGTCCTACGTATTTTGGGACTGGGGTGTTACATGTTTTTGTGGTGGCCCATGCAGGTCAAGATAAATTGTTTGGTTACATTATCGTGCCAAGCAAGCCTGCGTATAGGATTAGAAGTCTAGGATCTCATCCACATACTTGACCACTTTCTTCAATCTACCATTTGACTCATCAATTGCATCTTGCTTGCTTCCTTCCATCTCTATTTTATCTTTCTTTCGTGCTTACTAGAGATTGACCCTACTAGTTAGTTGTCCCAAAACACCATTAGTTTAATTTCTTTAAGTTGGGTAGACTACCTTATGACCTAGTAACCCCTCTGACCTAGTGACCTATATTAGCAAGCTTATTTAGATCCTGGAATCTAGAGAGCCCTAACCCATCTAGTCAACCAAGCCTTGGTCAATAAAACCGTAGAATGATAGTATAGGAATAAACAAGACTTAGATTCCTATGACTCTTAGACTATCCATATTTGTTCCTTATCTCGATCTTAATCTCGTGCCTATATTTTTACCACCTTGACTAATGTTGCTACTATAATCTAGTTTTGCAAACTCATCCATTTATCGAGTTTGTTCATGACTTATGCTATTGAGCGCGCTCACTAACATACTGTCTAATCAGAACCGGTGCATGATAGTCTGATCAACCGAGTGCACTTTGGTTCGCTTTTATTTTATCGTTCTTCGTGGATGGGGACATAGCTAAACTTGTCCTCTAGAGTCCCATCCGCGACTGCCTTAGCAACTTCTTTGAAATTTTTCGATCGTCTTTGAATCACGTATTCGTATTCGATAACGCCTCCTTCGAACTCTATATCTCTTTCGCCTTCACCTATTTTGGGAGGACGAAAACGTCATACTAGAACTTCCTCTAACCTTTCCATCGGCTATGACCATTCTCACTCAATGTTACTATATCTTCACCCTAAACCACACGTCCTTTTTGGCCCTATATTCGCTATCATGAACCTTCCAAGTCACTTGATTTAGGCATGAACCTAATCAATCTCTTATTCGTGCCTTAACTTGCGACCCACGTAACCATACCGTATTATCTTTCAATGATTTAGATCGCGATTTCTTACGACGAGATTTTGTGAAAACTTTGTCATCGTTGGATCCCCACTGATACTCCCTTGTGTCTTCTCACCCCCCTACGAATTCTTAATTTCGAGGACAAAATTCTTTTAAGTTGGGTAGGATGTAAAACCCCAAAATTTCTACTATATTTTTATTTCTTTTATTATATTTGCATGGATTTAAAATTTTGTATTGTACGCCACGTAGTCGTATTATACGTCGCGCACGAAAATTTTGTTTTTCGAAATTGCTCGTCGAGTGCGAATATGTGCGAGCGTACATATTTATTGAAAAACATTTCTATTTTATTTTATAGTTCAAATAATATATATAATAATTATTGTATTTATATTTTGCTTAAAGTTGTCTATGAGATGACCAAAACCTTATTACTTTATTCATTTATTAGTGGTAATTTGGAAAAGTATTTTATATTCCTTGCATATGAGGTACATTAAATTAAATTTGTATATTATTATTTTTAAAATTATTAAATATAAATATTTTATTATTCGAAAAGATATTTAAAAATAGTTATTAGTTTTGAAATTAATATTTTTGGTATTTTAGAAAAGTATTTTAAAATTATTGTGGCATTTGAATCTTGATTTAAATCTACGAATTTATTTAAAAAGTTAATATTTGAAATTTGATTTAGTCCATTGATTTTAAACCAAGATATTTAATTTGATTTAAATTGGAAAATTAATTTGAAATTAGATTTGGATTTGGATTTGGATTTGATTACTTTAAATTAAATTAGAAATTATCTATTTTGGGTTTAAACAATCCTAATCATTATCTAATTGGGAATTCCCACATCCTATAAATAGGCAGGTACTCCTCCAATTTATTTTTCATCCACAACAATTCTCTACAACTAAATTACATAGCCAAGTGCCTCGTGTCCGTGTCCATGCCCAGATTCTTATTCCATTATCTATAATTATATTTTTCTTTCTGTGTCGACAACCCCGACAGGATTCGATAGATCCCTAACCCAAATCCTAAAACCTAAACCTAGTTTCTGCCATCCGTCGATGTCCTCCGTCCGCCACGCCCACAACGCAACCTCGCCGCCAATCCAGCAAACCACCACCGTTTCCTCGCCCCGGCCACCTCGGCAAACTCCACCACCACTGTCATCCTCCACGACCACTACCTCCACCATTCTCCATCACCCATCATCACCACTTCCGCCACCACCCCCGTCGTCGTCTACGTCACAGCCCCGACACCCAAACCAGGACCTCCTCCGATCAAACCGACGCCACCACAGACGCACACCATCCCGGCCATCGGCTGGAAAACCCAGTCCAACACCCCGCCCAGCCTGACCACAACCACTGGATCCAACTGATCCCGACCACCTGCCGTCACCACCGCCACCCATCAACAACCAGCCTCTCCCGTTGCTACCGACACCAAAAACAACCCCGAACTCAGAGTGAAATAGAGAAAGGAAGATGATTACCTGACAGCGCCCGGCTCCGTCTGTGACCGCCGCCCTTGCCGTTGTCCGCCGACCGCCTCCGCCCCCGTCTCCTTCCACCCTTCCGCCGTGCAGCCCCTCGCCGTGGCCGAACCGACAACCCATCTCCCGACCGCCCAGTGGCCGGCGTTCTCCGCCGCGTCCATCGAAACCCCATCGTCGACCATCCATCCGCCGCTGAACCGACAACCCATCTCCCGACCGCCCAGTGGCTGGCGTTCTCCGCCGCGCCCATCGAAACCCCCTACCGTCGAGCGCTGTCAGCGCTCAGATCCGCCCGTAGCCGCCTAAACTCCGCTTGCCGTCCGCCTACAGCCCTCACCTTCACTTTATTTCTTCTCCTCCGCCGCCACCGATCCCCCTCGTCGAAGTCCAGCCCGATCACCACCACGGAGCCCACGCCTCGGTCGCACGAGTACATCCCCAACCTAAAACCCCTAAGCCGCCGTGCCCGTTGAACCCACCGACCGTGCCGTTCTGCCATGCTCCGCCACCCGGCCGAAGCTCCTCCGCGAAACCAACCTTGCCGATCCCGCTCCCCGCCTCTTTCCGACTCTCTCCGCCGCCTGAGCTCCCCGATCAGCGCCCGTCGCCCTCTCCGACTTCCCCCTCCGGTCTCCCGCAGCTCCCTCTCTCTTCCGCTTCCCTCTTCCTAAATTTGTTTTCTCTCTCCTCCCTTTTTTTCAGTCCCTTCTCGGTTGTAGTGTTTGGTAGTTTGTTTTATTAGTTTATTTATTTTCGTGGAAGAGCAGCAGTAGCTCCCTGGCATATTATATTTTGTTTTGGTTATACTAGTTAACTAATTGCTTATGTAATGGCAGTAAGTAGATTATTATTATTATTATTATTATTATTATTATTGTAAAATTTATTGTACTTATTATTATTATTTTTATTATTATTATTTTATGTTTTGTGTGTTGTTTTTATTTAGTAGAGAAGAGACAGCAGTACTGATGAGCTGGTTCTTACGTTATTTTTATTTTTGTATATTTTATCAAATTGTATATGGTATCTACTTAGTATAAGTATTATTATGTAATATTGTTTCTATTATATTCATTGTTAATATTAGTATTTTCGATTTATTATTTCAGAAATTATATATTAGTATTTCTAAAAATTATTTTGTAGCAAATTTTATATTGGGCTTGGCCTATAATTATACTCAAATTATTTTTAGAAGCTTAAAATAATTCCATTGTTACGAACTTGGAGTTTTTGCCTATAAACGATTTTTGATAAAAATATAGTTTCAATTATTATAAATAGTTTTCTAAATCGTATAAATATTTATCCAAATTCCTTTAATTATCCTTCTGTTCGAGACCAATCCCATCCTTCCTATTCCTTCGTCCATTTCGAGACTACCTTATGTCCACCCTAACTAACTCGACCCTTCTGGACCCAATGGAACTGTCCGTGCCATCAACAGAGGTCCCCATGTATAGTTGTTGCACCGAAGTCGCAGTTCGTGCCACATTGATTATCGCAGCACACCAGGCGCTCTACCAGGCAAGACACCTTGCCATTAGCTGTTTAATTATTTTTAGCTCATATTTCATGCATGTCTATTATTTTCTTCATAAACTGTTATACATGGCATAACTGTTCTTTTATATTTCCTGCTGTGTATTATTTTTCTTACAAATTAAACCTAGATTTAAGAGACCACCTTGTGTGTCGCATTCATTGGCCTTGACACATTGTAAACACGAAGTTGTGTGTCGCATGTAGAACACGGAAGTGCGTAATTGGCTGGCCACCAGTACGTATAAGCCGTACGATAGGAATAACCGCTAATAGAGGTTGCATGCTAGTTTGACTTAGCGGTTATAGTGGTTTGTGTTGTGGATACGACACAGTAGGCATTGGGCGGGGAGGACAATTCCTTAGCGTATGGGCTTCGATGCACTTTCCCTTTTGTAACCCGTGAGCTCCGCCGGAGAAGCGGGTCAGATTACCCATGATTACTGACGGCCACTGACGATTCTGCGGAACGTCATGCTCTTACTGATGGGGCCTCTGGTGCCCAAGGGGGGACTATGTCGATCCTATTTAGCCAGGGCCCATGCGTAGGAAGGATTGTTCTTAACAATATTTTACTTAGAATGGTAGGCTACTCTATCCGTTAGGTACGAGTACTTTTGGTTTGGGTACTTGTATCTGACCGTGACTTGGAACAATAACTTGTCGCAGATTAGTTCGTCACATCTTGTCCTTGTTTGGTTGTAGGTGTGACTTACTACTTTGTTACGTCCCTCTGAGGACCTGGTTGTCTTGCCAGGTTTGTGCTATTGTCTTTCGCAGGTGCTTTCGCTCTAGCCGTGTTCATTGCCATTTCTCGAGGATGATTGTATTGGGATCGTCTTCGCTTCGCTCGCCACTCATTTCATTTTCTATGTACTTTTCTTTATTTTGTTGGTAGTGGATTTGTCTCCGCCCAACATATTGTATCAAGACAATTTATTCTCATTATATGATCTTTTATTCATTTATTCTGTGTGGATGAGATTAGTTATGGTTCTACTGTATTTTACAGCTTATGTATTCATACGAGGCTTCCATATATTAGAGTATACTTCGTATGAATACAGCTGGCATGTCTACGTTCCTAGTCCTACGTATTTTGGGACTGGGGCGTTACATTTAATAAATGAGCCAAGCTCAAGCTTTGAAGTACTCGGCTCGTTTGAGCTCGCGAGTTGGCTCGTTTAGAAGCACGTTTAGAAGCTCGTTTGTTCATTGTCGAATTCTAATTATATATATATATATATATATATATATATATATATATATATATATATATATATATGTGTGTGTGTGTGTGTGTGTGTGTGTATTTATGTTCCATTAATAATTGATATTAAGGAACTTTTTTAATTAAATTTTTATAAATAAATTGTTAATATTACATGTACTTGATTTCAAATCTAACTAAATTAAAATCGAGCTCATTAAGCTTGAAATAAAGCTTAATGAGCTTGAAATATAGTTGAGCGAGCTTGATTTTGAGCTTATCAAGCTTGTTTATCAAGCTTGCTTATCAAGCTTGAATCAAGCTTGCTTATTAAGCCAAGCTTGAGCTCAAACCAAGCCAAGCTCAAGCTTATTATAAACAAGCTCGAGCCAAGCTCAAGCTCTAAAATAAAAATTTATCAAGCTCGAGCTCGAGCTTGAGCTTGATTAATTCTAGTCAAGCCAAGCTCAAGCTTACAAAATCTTGGCTCGGCTTGGCTCGTTTGTAGCCCTTCCCAATATTAGATAGGATAACTTGGTATGGCTAGGTGAAGACTAGAAAATCTAGTTTAGCCATGGTATTTGACCTTAGAACTTAGGTATTGACTAATGTTAAGGTATTTGAGATACGGGCTATGGTATTAGATAAATGTGTGATGCGGGTTAAGATATCGTGATATGGGATAAGATAAATAGCAATTGGCCAAGGTATTGCTAGAAATTATAGGTAAAAGTATATATTAGGATAATATATGCTAGAAACTTATTAGTCTAGCCTAGAAACCTAGTGTTGGCCGAGTATTAACTAGTATTGACTAGTTTGACCTAGTTAGCACCTAAAAACCAAATAATGACTTATTAAGACCTAGTATAACTTTATAAATCTTGTAAATAGGTAAAATCAATTTATAAACTAGAAAATGACCTAGTTTGACTATGTTAACCTAAATTTGACCTAGTTTGACCATAAAATAAGGTATTGACCTGGTTTAACCATAGAAGCAAGATATTGACCTAGTTTGACCATGGAAGTAAGGTACTGATATAGTTTGACTATAAAATCAAGGTATTGACCTAGTTTGGCTATAGAAGCAAGGTATTGACCTAGTTTGACCTCCATGACCTAGAATTAACCTAAAATTTATATTTTAATTTAGATATCAATGATTTACTCAAAAATACCAATTGACGTTGATATTTTATTTAGGTCTTTGTGACTACATTTTAGATATCAATCCTCACTCAATGTTTATAACTATAGGCGAGTACATTCTCTAATATTTTTTATTATCTTGATGATTTCTATGATATCAGTTTGTAGTGTTATATTTGATTCCTGTTACAAGGATACACATATTAGTATACATTGGACTCCGTCATGAGTTGTTATTTCCTAGAGGACCATATACATATCTTGTATTTCTTGTATATGTTTAGATACTGATTTAGGAGTAGGTTGGCCTCCTGCTCCATGAATCATGTACCGTAACGTGATATGGTTGGATCCACTATACTAGTCGAAATATGGAAAGATATTAGTAGATTATATGATCATACTCCTATATACTTGTGCATGATCACCTCAGCTCACGTAGTGTGTAGCCTGATCTTACTTGTACTTGTGTATAGCTTTCTATATATGACTGGCCTGATCCATTCCTAAACTTGTGCATAGACAGTCATATGGAATAACATGATCTTGCCCCCAAGTTGATCACATAATAAACTAATATTTTATGTCATATTATAGTAGTTCATGCTCTATTCCAGTTATTATCTGTTGATACATTCATTCTCATGATTACTCACCCTTTATTATTACCTATGACATGATTACATGTTTACCTATTTTCTCACTATTCAGTATTACTTTTCCATCTTGTATATCTACTACTTACTATTTTTATCGTTTTTGTTGATTTAATGGAACTGTTGTTACTTTCTGTACTTCGTTCCAATTCTAACTGGATAACATTTTTTATAGGATCTTGAGAACTTTTGTCCTACATATTATGGACCGGAAGTAGGTGAGGGATACGTCCAGGAGCCACATGAGGAGCTCGTTCCAGTAGAGATTATACCACTAGTAGCGACTTTGCAAGTTTAGCTATTAGTACTGGATTTGTCTCCAACTTCTGAGGCATTGAGATGTTATTATGTTTGAGACTTATGCTGACGTTGAGATAGTTAGACCCTTAGACTTTGGATATGGATTTGATTCACGTTTATGCTTCTAGACTTATCTTGGATTCTCATTTCATATATTTTATATCATTATCGTGCCATTTATCTTCCTTATAGTTTTATTATTATTGGTTATGAATATTATCATTATATTGTCCACCTTTAAAGATGAGATTTTATTGATATGTTGTGATATATATTCATGACATGTGTTCGTTAGTATTGTTGACCTAGATAGCATTCTACCATTGATGCTACGGTGTAGGCTGAGCACGTATAATGCCTGTGGTTCGTATTATGTATCTTGGTACACGTGTACGTATTTTGACTCGTATTGCATGTCTCCCTGCTTGGTTTATTTGGCATTTTCATTGCTTGGTTCACCTTGGGATTGGTTCGGCTAGGCTTGGGTTTTCTTATTTGGTTCATCATGAGCCAAGTGGAGAACCCCTACCTACCACCACCATCTCCATTTATTAACCCCAACCACCTTTCTCTCTCTTCATTCAATTTCTCATTACTACTCTTCCTCTTCTTCTTCCTCACCGAACCCCCCACCGTAGGCAAGTGTAACTTGCTTCATGAAGGAACTTCCATTTTATTGTTCCATTTTCTTCTTCACAAGATTCTAAGCCTCTTTAGTATTTAGTGTTTTCAAATTTCGTGGCTCCTCGCTTGTAGATCTAAGTTTCTAGTATTTTCGATCTTCTTAGTTTTGATCTATTAAAATAGCTTGTTTTCAAAAATTAAGAGTTTCATGTAGTAGGCCTCATGCTTTGGCACAAGTTTGGTTTTGGGATAGCCGGGTTTCACCAAGTCCTGGCCAAGATGGAGTTTCCTTGATTTTTGAGCTTTTACGCATGTTGACCTTGCCATATGGAGAAGATATAGTTTTACGCACACGTATTACGTGCCAGCGTATTGTTCAGTCTTTTACGCTCACGTCTTAACATGTTCGCGTAGTGCCCCTTTACGCTCACGCATCGCGTGCCAAGCGTACTCGTTTTACGCTGAGCTGATCGATTTTACGCACGGGACTCTCCCGCTCGAGTAAAATCGAGCTAGCAAAAAATCCCTAGCTCGAGCCGGCTCTCATGAGCGTAAAGTTTGCCGAGTGTTCCTCGCGTAAAGCTTCCCTCGCGTAAAGCTTCCCTCGCGTAAAGCTTTGATCGAGAGTTGGCGTGCATAAATCTTACGAACGTAAAGCCCGGCTAGCGTAAAACCCCACCCACATATACCCTTGCTCGCGTAAAGCTATCTTACCTTGCTCTTGCTAGCGTAAGCCACTTTACGCCTTTGGTCATGAACTTGATAATCACGAATTTATTCAATATGTTTGGAAATGATAATTGAACATGGCATGGTATGACAAGTATATCTAACATGATTATTTCGAATTGTTGTTGCGACGGCTAACATGATATGACGCGACTTGACAAGAATGATTGACATGGACACCGTGGACGATTGTGTTTGTATAAATAAACCAGTACTGTCTTGCATCATGTCTAGGACGGGGACCCCTGAATACCACTGTCAGGGGCACCTACTGAAATTGATTAAGGCTAATTAACTAGAATAATTCAGTAGACATGAAGAGATTCCCAGCTACAGGCAATCCCGATATTTGGGCGCATTCAGTGGACTTGTAGCCTACCGACGAGTAGGGCACATTTCCAGCACACAGTCACGTGTTACATTCTTCATAAACGAACATTCGACCTGGATAATCGGATGGTCTGCAGGGCTTGTGGCTGTTGGGATAATCTCATTGCATCTTGCTAGTAACTAGGCCTGTGATAACCCTAGTTAGTTAAAAGTATCAAGCCGTACTCTTGATTGGCCGTAATTGATTGGATGGAGTTTATTCCAGCTTAGTCTTAACCTGATCCTGTACAAGATTGTGACATGATATGATTATTGATGATTGCCTTACCAATAACGATCGGGGGACCAGTTCTGTTCTAGTGAAGGGTTACAACCCCGGTCCTTGTTTGGTTTAAGGGTTGTAACCTGGCTCCCGGAGCAGTTCTGTATCCTCTCTTCGTTATTGTCTTATTGCAACCCCATGCCATGTTCGTCATGTTTTACCTTACCTTAATACCATGATTAATTATGCTGGCCTTAACAATAAAGATCAGGGGTCCAGTTCTGTTCAGGCGAAGGGTTACAACCCCGGTCCTTATTTGGTTTAAGGGTTGTAACCTAGCTCCCGGAGCAATTCTGTGTCCTCTCTTCGTTTATTGTCTTTACTATACCAATAGTATTTGAGACGGGTCTCTATTCAGGTGAAGGGTTACAATCCCTGTCCTTGTTTGGTTTAAGGGTTATGACCTGGCTACTGTTTGCCATTAAAATTGTTTGATTGAAAACTTTAATACAAATAGAACAGTGTTACAATGTAGGACTTAGATGTAGTCCTAGGAGTACACTTTTGTTTAAGCTGGGTCCTTAGTGCCAATGGAGCGAGTGGTAATGCGTTGACTCCGTTGACGGGCTGACGACGGTTATCGGTTCTCTGAAGGTGTGGATTGCTCTGGGTGCTGAAGCTTTCTGAGAGAAGAAAGACGTTGAGTGTCTGTATCTGCCTCTCTGATGATTCCTTGTATGTTCGTTGTGGATTCTGTGTGTGTGTGAAGGAGAAGATCCCTCTATTTATAATTTTGCAGGCTGGCTGCTCATGCGCGCATGTAGGATGCGCCGGTGTGTGGAGACGCCACGTGGAGGTTGCTGATGGAGGCGCGTAGATGATGCACCCTGATTGAGGGGGAGAACTTTTCATACTGCTATTGTGAGCCCGCACGCAGCAGAGGAGAAGATCTTTCTGTTGCTGAAATCTTGGACGAGTTGAGTCAAAGGACACGTGTCATCGACCCATGGCTCGAAGATCTCAGATTTGGTGGGGGGTAATCTGGTGAGCTGCGCCTTGATTGGGCGCAGGAGGAGGTTGCGGCTCATACCCTTTAGGGGTTACAAACTGTTTAGAGTGCATAGCTTTTAAGGCGCATGCAGGCGACTTTCCTTCTGTCTTTCGGGATCAGAGATCAGTCTGGGGCGCATGGCTTTTGAGGCGCATGCAAAGCTTCAACTGGAGACTCTTCTTCTGTCTTTAGGGATCAGTGAAGGGTCTGAGGCGCATGGCTTTTGAGGTGCATGCTGATTTGGACGCATGGCCGTAGAGGCGCTTACGGATGGCCACGTGGCAGTAGCCGTTAGAATAGAGTCATGATGATGCTGACGTTGCCGACGCTTCGTTCTCTGAAAAAAGCTGTCAACTGTTCAGACTTTGGGAAGCGTGCTGCCAACTCTGGTATCAGTTCAGCATTTAATGTTTGTGACGTTCGATGGACAGCTGAGTGGGTACATTGGTTGGTGTTCCACTCGGCATGGAGATGTGAGGGAGGGCGCATCCTCTGTGATGTACCGGGTACTGTAGGGCGCGTCTGTGTGATGCGCCTGATGCTGGAGGGTACGTCCGTGTGAAGCACTGTTTGGCTGGCGCATCCGATATGTCCTTTAATGACGCGGCTGTCTCGCTCCTCGAGTGCTATAAATAGCCGTTTGGCTGAATTCGAGGCGTCTGGTTCATCCATTTAATGCAAATTCATTGCACAGAATTCGGAGAGTCATCCACTTGGCGCGTGGGTTTGATTTGCCCGGCCTATAAATAGTGGCATGGAGAGAAGGTTTGCTCCTCATTCCCTCACGTACTTCCAACATGAACTTGGATATGTGGGTGCATTCTGTTGACGAAGTGCTCCCGAGGGTAAAGATGAGACGTCGTGTTGTCTTCGATGCACTTGAAGGTGACTGTTACATCCAAAAGACGGAGTCGAGGGCTTCTGAGGCAGGCGGAAGGTGCCTGTTGCATCCAAAGATAGGGATGTTCGGGCCTCGTCTCCGTTGTTCCGGAAGAGCCGTAGATCGGAATGGTGGTGCTAGGCTCTTTCTTCCTTCAAAGTGGGTGCCGCCCACTTTGATTGTGTTGAAAGCTCCTTGTGCTATGATTTCGATCACGGTCTTCCTTGGTCTTTGGAGGCACTTTCGAAGCCTCCCCTGGCCACAGCATTTGCGGTGCTCTTCTCTTCCTTGGTTCCAGCCAGAGGGTTAAATGCTTTGCTTAGCGAAGCACTTATCAGGTGAGCCTGGCTGGAAGAGCGGCACATAACTGGGCTCTGCTCGGCCAGGTGAGCCTGGTTGGAAGAGTTGTTCATAACTGAGCTGCTGAAGGGATGCACATAACTGAGCTGGATGCACATAACTGAGCTACTGAAGAGATGGTAGGATGCGCCTGGCTGGAGGCGCATGACATCTGCTGCGCCTGGCTGACAGCGCATGGTGACTGCTGCGCCTATCGGAAGGCGCATGGTGGTTGCTGCGCCTATCTGGAAGGCACATGGTGGTTGCTGCGCCTATCTGGAAGGCGCATGGTGGCTGTTGGCTGTAGATCTAGGATCCTTCCTTTGTAGAAATTCTCCTTTGTACAACCTTTTCTAGACATGTAATAGACTTATATATATATAAATAAAAAGTCCTTCTTCGAATGTCTATGGCTTATTTGATTAGCTGTCTGAGTTCTGGCGCATAAAATGCCTGGCGCATGGGCTTTCTGGTTTGGAATACTTTGAATAAGAAGAATGGAGGTCAGGGCGCATGATTTTTGGGCGCATGCTTGTTCGGGCGCATGCTCCTTTCAGTTGATGATGATGATGCCTTGGTAACCCAAAAGATTAATGATGATCTTTTGGTTGTATTTGTTGTTATCTCCTCACGGAACCCGAAGCGATGGTTGAGATTACACGTCATCGGTTCACGCGTGCGACCAAGCCCTATAAATAGGTAAGGGTTGGAGAGAGAGAGAGTTCATCTGCTCTGTGCCTTTGCTTTCTTTAGAGTTTTTCTTCAAAACCCTAACTTTTTCTTCTCTGAGGGAATGGCTCCCAAGACTCTTCGCGGTGGTACCGGCAAGGGGAAGGAGAAAGCGAAGGAGTTTGTTGATGAGGATGCACCTATCACCCCTGCAACTCCGGCCGACGTTCGTCCTGAGGTGACGGGTGGGTTTCATCTCCTTCACATAAGCTTTTGGGCCAGACTGTGCCCTAACTCAGATTTGCTGACGCGTACTCATTTTGCCTGCGGTGAAGTTGGCCTGTGGACGACCTTTGGCTCTCCTCCCCGCGATGGTGTGCAACCTGTTGCACGGTTTGAGGTCCTTTGCCGATGATGTGATCCACGAGAAAGGTAATAATGATAACTTTCCCCGGGCCGAGCTGCCTTTCCATTATCTTATGGGGTGGCTGATCTTGCATCATCCGAACGTGATGAGTCCCGGTCCGGAGGAGGACCATGTCGAAGGAGATGCCTTCATTCGCCGCTTCTATAAGAGGAAGTGGTCTTATACTGGCGTCCCCGTTTGCAGGAGAGTCTTGTCCTACCTTCAGGGGTGGGAGATTGTCAAGGTTGGCCCGATCTTCAAAGATTTCGAGGCCGACCAAGATTTAGTTGACTCTGGCGAAGATGCGGTCACTCTGCCGAAATGGAGTTTTCGTTGGTTGCAGAGTATCTGGCCTTCTCACCTGGTCTACCGCAACCAGAATAGGTGTTATCAGGAGCCTTATCTGCCAAGCCGATTTGCTCGTCAATTTGGCTATACCTAGTTAATGTTGCGGAATCCCAGTAGTAGTTTAGGCTTCATCGGGAGTTTGCTGGATGGAGCCCGGGGCTGGCAATATTATAACGCTGGATGCACTAGCGTTAAGTTCACCACGCCAGTTCACAATCCTCGGCCGCCGATCCTATATCCGGCCGCCAAGCTGTATTGCACTATGACTGCTATGTCTCCTGGTTATGACAGGGAGACTAGTTTCATTATTGGAACCCAGCTGGAGGCGACAGCGAATATGTTGATGGCAGCCCGATCATATCGTCCACCAGAGTTGGCGGGGTATCGGGCTGCTGCTGCAGTACCAGTGGGAGACCCGTTTGTCGGAAAAAGGCGTGCTGACACAGAAGCTGGTTCTTCTGTACCAAAAAGGTCGAGAAAGGCGCCGACCCCGAAGGTTACGGAAGTGCCACTTATAATGCCAGCAGGATCAATCCCTGCTGAGGTAAGGAATATTTCATAATTCCAATTCTTTTCGTCATTGTGGCGACTTATGCTCTTCTTCTTGTAGGGATTGAAGAAGAAGTCCCGTGTTTCAAAATCGGGCGCTAGTAAACCGAAGGAGGTGGCAGGCTCTTCTGATGAGCGCATTCCACCGATGCTAATGTCTTCCGTGGAGGAAGGTCCCGAAGATGTTCCTGCGGAGGTTTTAATATCTCCTGACTTCGAGGTCGCAACAACTTCTGGGAGAGCACCGTCTGCCGTAGAGGCCTTGGATGCTGAGGGTCCTGCGGACTCGAGGCATCCTGATGATGAAGTGGACTGGAGTTCGTCGCCTTTCGATGACGTTCCTTCGGTCTTGCAAGAATCTGCTGCGGGGACAGCAGATATGGTTGAGATAGAGGAGAGGGTTGAATCCCCTCTTCATCATGATGAGGGGAGGTCGGCTGCATCATTGCCGAGTCCTACCCCGACTTCAACCGTGGAAGTTGAGGCGGCTACCACTCAGGAGGTAGCGACAGATTCTGTCCCTGTTGAGGGACTCGATGATGAGACCCGTCTGTCAGTCAAGACCGCTACGACGGGTCAAGAGACAAGTGATAATCTCCCTATTCTGCCAAGGGAGGTACCAACCGTTGATAGGACGTTGGGGGTAGAAGAGGTGGCTGTTGACGTCGGAGGTTCCTCCAGGCTTGAGAAGGGTAAGGGTGTAGAACCCTCTGTAGCTCCTTCTACTTGGGGCACCATCTCGACGCCTGTGCCGGCTCCTTCTGTTGCTTTGGCTCCTCGGGCTAGAAGTCCAGCCCCTGTTGATGAAGAGCCCATTGATGCCGAGGTTCAAGCCTCCCTGGTTGAGGTTGGCGGATCTTCTTCCGGTCCGCAAACTGTAGTAGCTCCTCCAACTCCTGCCATGACACCGCAGGTCCTGGCGGATGCAGACGAGTATGTGAAATTCTTCGTCGAGGGGGTGTACAAAATGTTACAGAAGGGTGTATCTGCTGTGATGGATGCCAATGAGAGTTTTGCGACGGCAAAAGCTCTGGCAATGCCCTGTATCAAGCTGATTCGTATTCACCAAGGCCACGACCATATGGCCGAAATTCTGGAGGCTTCGGTGATTGAGCTGGATGAGCGGCTCGCGAAACTTCAACGCATCCAGCGAAACGACCTCTCTGTCCTGATAGATACGGAGAAGGGGAAGCTGATTGCCGAGATCGAGTCTTCATACCAGGCCACCGTGGGCATTTGGGAGTGCGAGGTGGCTGAGACTGAGGCTGCGGTAGAGCAGTTGTCTCAGTCCATGAAGACGACGGTGGAAACTTGAGCTGCATTGGAAGCTAATATCGCGGATATCGACACCCAGATGCGCCGCCTTGAAGACCAACGGGCCCGACTCCAGTTAGAGGTCGAGCGTGTCCGGGCTGAACATGCAGCATTTAAGAAGGATGAAGCGACTTTTACTCAGCGGACTCTTGCCTTGGCGCAGCAATGACAACAGCTTGATGAGAAGCATGTAAGTGATACTTCCGCTGGGGCCATTGAATTGATGCGCCAAGAAGCAGAGCGACGAGTCCTGGCGACGGTGGAGGCCCGCGCAGTCGACTTAAAGCTTCGAGTCAGGGAGCTCTCAGCCCATCCTGGGGAGATTCAGGGACCATAGCTTTTTCTCTTTTTCTTTTGTGTTCTTTTGCAACCCTTACTGGGGGATGATGTAGCTTCTTGTACTCCTTTTTTTCAGAAGAATAAAGAAGTCTACAACTTTTTTATGATGTGTTCATCTTCTGTTGTCATGAACTTGATGATTTGTGTGGACCTATTATCTTTTACGCACCTTGGTTTTCAGGTACAGATAATAAGTTTGAAGGAACCATTATGTTTGCTCAGAGGTAATATGGACATGGCAATCATTGGGTTCGAAATGATAGAATCTCCCTACTCAGAGGTATTATGGACGTGGTAGGAATGATCTTGGGGGATACGCTGAACAACTCAGAGGTTATATGGACGTGGAAGTTCTGCGATAAATGTACAATAACGCAGGGGTTGTTTGTACAAGATGTTTACTCAGAGGTAATGTGGACGTGGTAAACATGAAGGGTAGCGTAGGCTTACGAAGTGTAAGATTCTGATTTGTAGGGTGTAGAGAGACAACTCAGAGGTAATATGGGCGTGGTTATCTTTCTACTGGAAGATGCCACGGAACAGCTGGGTTCCGGAAGCGTATGAGTTTGTGGAAAGAGGTTGTTTTGGGAAGTACATGTCTGGAGGATGTCAAGAATAGTACTTCTTTAGAAACTTGCCGTTGATGGGCATCATGAACAAGTCCCCATTGGGTTTGGCGAGGCGGTAAGCACCGTTTGAGTATACCGTCTCTATGATGAAAGGTCCTTCCCACTTGGGCTCGAACTTTCCTGGTGTCTTGTGGGTCAACACCATTGGTCTTCTGACTGCTAAAACCAGGTCGCCAACTTGGAAAGTCCTCTGTTTGACCTTCTTGTTGTAAGCCTGTGATATACGGGCTTGGTAGAGCTCGATGCGTTGTTGAGCTAGGAGACGCTTTTCGTCAAGTGCCTCCAGTTCCCGCAGACGACGACGTTGATTGTCCTCTTCTGTGAGTTTGTTTGTGATTGCTACGCAGAGCGAAGGTATCTGTATCTCGAGAGGCAGTACTGCTTCGCTCCCGTAGACAAGGGAGAATGGAGTGTTGCCTGTTGGGGTCCGTACCATTGTGCGGTAGGCCCAAAGGCATTCGCCAAGCTTTTCGTCCCAGTCGCGTTTGTTGGATGACACGACCTTTTTGAGCAGCCTAACGATAGTTTTGTTGAATGCCTCAGCCAATCCGTTTGCTGTCGGATTGTAGGCGGTTGAGGTCACGTTCTGAATGCGATTCTTGTCACAGAACCTGCTAAAAATGTGACTGATAAACTGAGGACCATTGTCATGGATGATCCGCCGGGGTACTCCGAAACGGTAAATGACATGGTGTTTGATAAAGCTGACCACCCTGGAGCTTTTTACTTCTGCTAGTGGAACTGCTTCCGCCCATTTGGAGAAGTAGTCGGTGATGGCCAGGATGAAACGGTGTCCTCTCGATGAAGGAGGGGTGATTGGCCCTACAATGTCCATGCCCCAGGCTTCGAAGGGCCAGGAGGCGACTGTAGGATGTAGCGGCTCCGATGGTGTATGTATGAAGTCTGCATGAAGTTGGCACGCGTGGCACTTCTTAGCATATTCGATAGCATCGACAGCCATGGTTGGCCAGTAGTAGCCCATACGTCGCAGTCGATCTTGCAATTTAGGACCGGGTTGATGAGCTCCACAAGTTCCGTCATGAGCTTGTTGAAGAGCTTCGGCTGCTTCTTTGTTGGACAGGCATCGAAGGAGGAGCCCATCGAAGGAGCATCGGTACAGCATTTTGGTAGCTGTATCGTAGTAGAATCGAAGAGAGCGTCTCCTGACTGAGACGGCTTCCTTCGGGTCCTCTGGAAGGATTTCGTAGACAGCGAAGTCGATGAACGGGAACCTCCAGTCTCGGACATTAACACCAGTGTTTGTCGGCATGGCGTGAGCCACCCGCAAGCATAGGTTGTTTCTGGGACAAATCAGATCTCGTCCTGTTACCGTGATATAGTGTTGAGTCCCAAAGGGCGCTACTAATGAGGCTGCGAGGCCGGCCAGAGCATCGGCCTCCAAGTTTTGTAGACGGGAGACATGTTCAATGAAGAACCCGGTGAAGGTTGAAATGATGTTCAACGCGACTTCATGATAAGGGATTAAATCTTCATGGCGAACTTCGTATTGTTCCCGAACCTGGTTTACGACGAGTTTTGAGTTGCCGTAAGCTTCCAGATGGTCGACCCCTAGCTGTTGTACGAGCTGGAGTCCCATGACGACTGCGTTGTACTCGGCAATGTTGTTGGAGCACGACTTCGAAAGAGAGTACGCACGCTGGATGACCAGCTGATCGGGGGAGACTAAGACTACCCCCACTCCTGCGATGATTTGGCCTTTGGGGCCTGTTCTCGAAGCGCCGTCGAAGAACATCCGCCAAACGGAGCTTCCTTCGGTGACGTTGGATTCTTAGACCTCATCCGGAATATCTTCATAGAGTTTTGAGGATTCTGGGATGGGGTGTGCAGCTAAAAAGTCAGCCAGAGCTTGACCCTTAACAGCTTTTTGCGGCACAAACACCATGTTGTACGGTGTTAGCAAGATCGCCCATGTAGCCAGCCGGGAGTTCAATGATCCTGGCTTCGTCATGAGGACTCTGAGTGGATTGACTCGGAAAATGACATGAATTGTCTGACCCGAGACATAATGACGAGTCTTCTGGATGGCAAACACCAAAGCCAAGCACTCCTTTTCGACGGGGTTGTATCGGTGTTTGGCCCCGATGAGTGTTCGACTGAGATAGTAGATTGCTTGCTCGTAGCCTGTATCGCTGTTTTGAGCCAGCAGAGCGCCAAGATAATGATCCATGGCACGGACGTAGAGGAGAAATGGTTTGTCGGTGACTGGCGCTACCAGGACTGGTGGGCTTGTTAGGTAAGCCTTGATGTCGTCGAAAGCCTTTTGGCACTCCTCGGTCCAGACGTAAGAGACTCCCTTCTTCATGAGCTGAGTAAAGGGTTAACATCTACCGGAAAGGTTCGCTATGAACCTCCGGATATATGCCAGATGTCCCTGTAAGCCCCAAAGTTCTCGAAGGTTCTTCGGAGGGTCCATGTTGAGGATGGCTTTGGTCTTCTCAGGATCAACATGAATGCCTTTCGCTGTGATGACAAAGCCCAAGAATTTGCCGCTAGAAACCCCAGAAAGGATTTAGCGGGGTTCATTTTGAGTTGATGTGCCCGCATGAGATCGAAGATCGTCTTCAGGTCCTGTAGGTGATCTCTTTTGAGGCGGCTCTTGACTGCAATGTCGTCAACATAGCATTCGACTGTCTTGTGAAGATATTGACGGAAGATGGTGCTCATAGCTCGCTAGTATGTCGCACCGGCGTTCTTCAAGCCGAAGGGCATTACTGTGTAGCAGAAAACACCCTTTGGAGTCCTGAATGACGTGTGTTTTACGTCATCGGAGAACATCTTGATTTGATTGTAGCCTGAATACCCGTCCATGAAGGACATACGCTCAAAGCCACATGTGTTGTCGATCATCACATCAGTGATTGGATGCGGGAATTCGTCCTTCGGGCAAGCAGAGTTGAGATCCCTGAAGTTGATACAGACTCGTATCTTCCCGTTTTTCTTGGTGACAGGAACGATGTTGGCTACCCAATCCGGGTGTTGTTCCTCACGGATGAAGCCGCTGGTCAAGAGTTTGTCTACCTTCTGATCGATGGCATTCATGATGTCCAGATGGAAGCGTCGCTGTTGTTGTTTGATAGGTTTGGCATCAGGTAAGATGTTCAACCTATGCATTGCGATCTGTGGATCGAGTCCCGGCATGTCTTCATAGCTCCAGGCGAAGACGTCGATATACTCTTTAGCCAGTTGGATTAAAGATTTTCGATCTTTTCCTTCTAGGCTTTTACTAATGAAGATGGGTTTGGAAGAAGACCCCTCCCCGAGGTCGATCTGCTCGACTTCGTCTTCGGTGGGAGGTTCACGAAGCTCAAAACGAGATTCCCATTGTTCCGCTAGGCGTTGGGCCCAGGGTTCTTCTTCGAAGGGTTCTGGCGCTTGGTCTTCACCTTCACCTTTTTGAGGTTGTGCTGACATCATGTTAGCTGACAGCACTTTCCTGAAGACTGATCCGATACTGGTATCGGAATCCCAAGTCGATGCTTCGGACAAGTGGAAATGTTCTATGTCTTCTGCATCTGAACTCTCTGGGGTTGATGGCGGCGTAACATAGCCTAACCCTCGTCCAGTTCGATTATAATAGTCCTGTGGCTTTCCATTGGGCATCGAAAGCCGGACAGGGAGATGCCGACCCTTGCCGTAGTTTAAGCCTTTGTTGCTTTTCAGGTCGTAGCCCATCTTTTAGATGATGTGCTTTGCCGCATCCGTGTACCGATAGACTTGTACTCTGCCGGTATCAGGTTCGGGCTCGATTGACGGGAGGTCCCGATGACGCTCGACTTTGCCCGAGATGATAGTGCCTCGGTCTCGGCTCCGTGGAGGGACTATGAAGACTCCTTGAGACGGGACTACTCGATTATGGTAGACGGTCGTTATTTGTGTTTGTAACGACCGTAGAGCGTGGTCTAATGTATACATGGCATTCCAGTGTAGAAGACAAGAATAATTAAAAGACACTCTATTATTGATAAAATACGAGATCTTATCCCGTGGGATTACATTGTCAAAGGAGGGTGCCTCTACATCAGCCGAGATATAATCACCAAGCTCCTCGTCTGTAAGAACTGAGGGCGGACTAGGAGAGTCCAACACAGCTTTGGGGTCTGAAAGGGTTATATGAGCCTTCTCTGACACCTTGGATGACTGCGGCGGCTTGCCCTTGAGACGCACCTTGAGAGGCTCCTCGGCTACGCCTCCGGTGAGTGGTGCCTTCCCTTGTAATTTTGCCACCATGGGAGCCGATGTTTGAGGTGGCTTTCCCTTGAGGCATATCTTCAGGGGTGCTTCGCGAGCCGACGCTTTTCCTGATAGCTTGATGCTCATTGGAGGCGCCTTCTGGGGTAGTTTCCCCTTCAGTCGGATTTTCAAGGGGGCGTCGGGAGTCGTCTCAGGCTCCACGTCCGGCTCTGCTGCCGTCTCTGCCTCATCATCAGCGTTGTTGGCTTCCTCCTCGTCAATGGGCTTGTACAAGTCAGAATCGGTGAAGTAGGAATCAATTCCTTTGAAAGGATCGATGTCTGCAAACTCCGTCCGGATGACGCCATTGGTGGATACATACTTCATGCACTGGTGGAGCGTGGAGGGCACCACCATGTACTCATGTAGCCATGGTCGACCGAGCAGGATGTTGTAGTTGACCTCGGCATCTACCACATAACAAGTTACCTCAGTTTTGAGGCTGCCAATGTGACACTTCAGTCGGATCTTGCCCAATGGGTCGCTCTTGCTAGCATTGAAGCCACTGATGGTTGTATTGGAGGGCGCCAGCCGGTACATCGGGATCCCCAGCTTAGATAGCAGCGCCTTCGGAATGATGCTTAGGGAAGACCCAGGATCGATCTAAATCCGGCTCACCTTGACCGAGCCAATGTACCCTGTATAATACAGCGGTCGGTTATGTCGGTGATGCTTGAGCAGCATGTCTTGTTGGGTGAAAGTTATATTAGGGATAACTTCATCCGCACAATGACAGTGCGCACAAGTAGTTGGGAGGTCTTCAGGCTGCTTGACCTGACTGAGAAAGGATTCAGCGTCCTTCAGAGCTTCGCAGAGAGCTTCTCGGGAATCTTTAGAAAGACGCAGGAGCTCGAACAAAGACAGGCGTACAGGTGTACTGGCTAATTGTGCCAGAATGTCGAAGTTGTGAGGCTTGGACAGCCCGGAAGCATTCTCCTTCCGTAGAGGTCTGTCAAAACGGGCCTCCACCTGCTTCTGCTTATTGGCTGCCGAGGGCTTAGATGGACCCTCCTCAGGGATGGTGCTAGGAGACACCACCTCGGCGACGGCTTCGCCGGATTGGGAGTTCTGTTGTGCACGCGTTTACACTGGAAGTGCCTCTTCTGTTGAAGAAGAGACTATGCGGCAAGACTTGATCTTCCTGTCTTTTGATTTGGAGGTAGGGCGTACCTCCGATTGAGTCACCTCGGAGACGAGGTCGGGGTGAACCCAGAGGACCTCTCCTCGAGATGTGGTGAACGGGGTGAGTCCACTCATATTGTCACGAGTAGGTGGTAAGTTTACCACCTCCATTGTCGCCTTTGGGATGGGGACGACGCCATCTTGTGTGGTAGTTGGCAGCAAGGTGCCGAACTGAAGCGAAACCACATTGGCCGACACCGTCTTCTCTTCATAGTCGACGGAGATTACATCCGCATTGATCATGCGCTGGATGTAATTCTTGAGGACATAGCAGTCCTTGGTCGGGTGTCTGACAAACCGATGGTAGTGACAGTACCTTGGGTTGTCCACTTTCCCAACTTCATCGGGCCGCTTTGGGTCCGGTAGCTTGATCTTGTCACCCTGCTTCAGTATCTCGAAAAGTTGCAGGGTGTCGTCATCATTGAATGAATAAACCTCCTTGGGTCTCGGTGCCAGTGGAGGCTTCTGAGTAGGCGCAGATGCGCCTTTTGAGGCATTAACAGTCAATGCCTGTTTCTCCTTTGCTTCTCGTCCGGAGCTGTTAGCTGCGGACTTTTTCCCCTTATCGTCAAAGGCGGGGAAGCTGACACCCAGAAGACGTGCATTGGCCGCCTTCTTTTCTGCAGCTTCAGCTTCGATGATCAGGGAGCTCCAGTCAGGAGGGAGAGTAGAGTTGAGCCAGAGCTTTACTGCAGGCAACATGTTCATGCTGCAAGCGGAGAGGAGCGCATGTTCTGGCATGCCTGGAGGTAGCCTGAAGCAAGCCTGTCGGAAGCGTTCGATGAACGCCCGAACCGTTTCCTTCTCCTTCTGACGTATCTCTATGAGAGATGCCATCGTCATGTCCTTTTCGCCGTCGTAGAAGCGGTCGAGGAAGAGGCGCGTCAGGTCGTCGAAGAACGATATAGAATTGTCGGGGAGGCTGCAGTACCAGTCATACGCCACTCCTTTCAGGGCCCCGACAAAGATACCGGTGAGGAGCGCATCCTCCTTCGGAAGATGCCCTGTCTGTGACTGGAAGTACGTCAGGTACCGTCGCGGAGAGTCCTTCCCGTCGTATTGGGTGAGTGTTTGTGGTTTATACTTCGGGGGATAAACCACCTTGTTCCACTCGAGGGGATAAGGCTGGGGAATGCCCATTTTCTGGCATTCCTCTTGCCTGTTCTTGGACTCGAAGCGCTCCCACAGGTCTTTGATCATTTCGACCACATCCTCCGTAGAGCTAGGAGTCGGGGAAGGAGGTACCATCTGGATTGGAGCGTTTGAGGGCTCCGAGGTCCGTGGTGCTTCTGTATCTGAGGGCGCCCGTTGGAGGGGCACACTCGACTCCCCATTAGCTCCTGGGTCAGGACCAGTTGAAGGTGTCCTGATCAAGGCTGACCGCATCTCAAACACTGCTTGGGTCAGTGCTTGCATAGAGGCAGAGAGGGTTTTGAGTCCTCCCTCCAATGAGTCTATGCGCTGGACTATGTCCTGTGACGGCGCATCAGACTCGACAACATCCCCAGCCATGTATACTGTCCTGACACGGCCAGGAGTGGATGGATTGGTTGAGGCTTCGCTTTCGGCCTCACTCTCATGCGGGGGAGTCACTTCTCCTGGTGTTGGGCCACCCCCAGCCACATTCTGGAGTTCATCTCCAATAGGTACATCTGCAAGGGTCTGCTTGCCCTCAGCTCCATCTTGAAGGACCTCTTCGTTTCCAGAACTACCCCCGACAGTGTCCTGGAGGACATCCTCAGTTTGAGGGGCTTCAGGGAGAGTAATCTCGCCTTGATGATGAAGATCCGCCGCAGCTGTGCTTTGGACATCTTCGTCTTCGGAAGGAGGCTCAACAAGGGTCTGGCTACCCCCAGCTTCCTCCAAGGACTTCTTCCAAGACCGAGTGCCTTCAAACACTCCAGAGGTCGAGACAGCTGCATTGGTTTTCCTCGGCTGGCTTTTGGATGAAGACGAGGAATTGGTAGTCGTCTTTCGGATTGATGAGGAGTTAGAGACCACGTTGCATGAAGCAACCTTTGGCTCCTCTTCAGCTGATACCTTCGTCCCAAGGCGACGTCGGAGAGGTGTCGATGATTGCAGTCGTTGGAAGACCGACTGTCTTGGTGGAGCTGCCGCCTCGCAACAGCAGTTGATGGTGACCATCGCACAAGTATGCCCCGTAAGAGGCACATCGTGCTTGTTGGTCGACTCTCCTGACCGGCGCTTGTGAGTGATCATGTTGCGTAGGTCGTTGGAGGAGAGTGGTGCCCTCACACCCCCTTCAGACGTATGGCAAGGCCAAATGCCGGGGTGGTCAGGTGAGTGTTGCGCCCCCTGATCTAATACCAAGCAAGCATCACGATTAGTAGTGGGGGAACCACAACATTTGAAGTGACTTGAACGGACCTCAAACGCACAACCAGAGGAGGCGCGGGAGTTCAAGACCACTGAGTTTGCCTCTCTCGACTTGGTTGTGCACGCAGCAGATGCGCCCAGGCGAGATGAGGACTTTAAAGACCGACTCATTGTTGGTGCAGAAGCACTTGAGTCAACCTTGTACAGCTTGCCATCGGCAGCGCGCGTGATGACGAGCGCGTGCCTCTGGCCGGCTGCTGGCATAGCACGTCTGTGGCGCATGGCCCATGCCGCCTTGGATTTCTTCGTACCAGCCCGCTGGGGTGCATAGTACTCAGCATCTAAATTCTCCTCGCCATTACAGCGAGTGAGTCTGTCAAAGACAGAGGCTTTTTGTGACGCATCAGAGGTGATACACGGGGCATTGGCTGTGCCCCTGCTCCATCGACGTATCTTCCTCGCCTGAGAGGGAGATAGCTGGGGAACGTGGTCGGCCGCACGCTTCCCCAAGAGATGCGCTGCATCGATGGGTGCACCTTGGTTGCTGAGAACGTCAGCAGGAAGGGAAGGCTGGATTGCTGCATCCCCTTCAGTGGTGGTGCCCGAGGCGTCGACCTTGCGCATCCAGGCCGTGCGGATCTTGTTCGGCTTTGGTAGCCGCTTCGAAGGACTCGCACTTCCTTCAGAAATGAACTCCTCGTACGCCTGTTGATTGAGGCGCACGACCAGCATCTTGTGGGAGGAGCCCACCTTCACGTCGTCGGCCTGTGACACGACTTTCTCGGAAGAGGAGAAAGAAGTCCCCAGCAGAGTCGCCAGCTTGTTTGCCATTAAAATTGTTTGATTGAAAACTTTAATACAAACAGAACAGTATTACAATGTAGGACTTAGATGTAGTCCTAGGAGTACACTTTTGTTTAAGCTGGGTCCTTAGTGCCAATAGGGCGAGTGGTAATGCGTTGACTCCGTTGACGGGCTGACGACGGTTATCGGTTCTCTGAAGGTGTGGACTGCTCTGGGTGCTGGAGCTTGCTGAGAGGAGGAAGACGTTGAGTGTCTATATCTGCCTCTCTGATGATTCCTTGTATGTTCGTTGTGGATTCTGTGTGTGTGTGAAGGAGAAGATCCCTCTATTTATAGTTTTGCAGGCTGGCTGCTCATGCGCGCATGTAGGATGCGCCGGTGTGTGGGGACGCCACGTGGAGGTTGCTGATGGAGGCGCGTAGATGATGCGCCCTGATTGAGGGGGAGAACTCTTCATACTGCTGTTGTGAGCCGGCACGTAGCAGAGGAGAGGATCTTTCTGTTGCTGAAATCTTGGACGAGTTGAGTCAAAGGACACGTGTCATCGACCCATGGCTCGAAGATCTTGAATTTGGTGGAGGGGGGTAATCTGGTGAGCTGCACCTTGATTGGGCGCAGGAGGAGGTTGCGGCTCATACCCTTTAGGGGTTACAAACTGTTTAGAGCGCATGGCTTTTGAGGCGCATGCAGGCGACTTTCCTTCTGTCTTTCGGGATCAGAGATCAGTCTGGGGCGCATGGCTTTTGAGGCGCATGCAAAGCTTCAACTGGAGACTCTTCTTCTGTCTTTAGGGATCAGTGAAGGGTCTGAGGTGCATGGCTTTTGAGGCGCATGCTGGTTTGGACGTATGGCCGTAGAGGCGCATGCGGATGGCCACGTGGCAGTAGCCGTCGGAATAAAGTCATGATGATACTGACGTTGCCGACGCTTCGTTCTCTGAAAAAGCTGTCAACTGTTCAGACTTTGGGAAGCGTGCTGCCAACTCTGGTGTCAGTTCAGCATTTAATATTTATGACGTTCGATGGACAGCTGAGTGGGCACATTGGTTGGTGTTCCACTCGGCATAGAGATGTGAGGGAGGGCGCATCCTCTGTGATGCGCCGGGTACTGTAGGGCACGTCTGTGTGATGCGCCTGATGCTGGAGGGCACGTCGGTGTGATGCACTGTTTGGCTGGCGCATCCGACATGTCCTTTAATGACGCGGCTGTCTCGCTCCTCGAGTGCTATAAATAGCCGTTTGGCCGAATTCGAGGCGTCCGGTTCATCCATTTAATGCAAATTCATTGCACAGAATTCGGAGAGTCATCCACTTGGCACGTGGGTTTGATTTGCCTGGCCTATAAATAGTGGCATGGAGAGAAGGTTTGCTCCTCATTCCCTCACGTACTTCCAATATGAACTTGGATATGTGGGTGCATTCTGTTGACGAAGTGCTCCCGAGGGTAAAGATGAGACATCGTGTTGTCTTCGATGCACTTGAAGGTGACTGTTACATCCAAAAGACGGAGTCGAGGGCTTCTGAGGAAGACGGAAGGTGCCTGTTGCATCCAAAGATAGGGATGTTCGGGCCTTGTCTCCGTTGTTCCGAAAGAGCCGTAGATCGGAATGGTGGTGCTAGGCTCTCTCTTCCTTCAAAGTGGGTGCCGCCCACTTTGATTGTGTTGAAAGCTCCTTGTGCCATGATTTCGATCACGGTCTTCCTTGGTCTTTGGAGGCTCTTTCGAAGCCTCCCCTGGCCACAGCATTTGCGGTGCTCTTCTCTTCCTTGGTTCCAGCCAGAGGGTTAAATGCTTTGCTTAGCGAAGCACTTATCAGGTGAGCCTGGCTGGAAGAGCGGCACATAACTGGGCTCTGCTCGGCCAGGTGAGCCTGGTTGGAAGAGTTGCTCATAACTGAGCTGCTGAAGGGATGCATATAACTGAGCTAGATGCACATAACTGAGCTGCTGAAGAGATGGTAGGATGCGCCTGGCTGGAGGTGCATGACATCTGCTGTGCCTGGCTGACAGCACATGGTGACTGCTACGCCCATCGGAAGGCGCATGGTGGTTGCTGCGCCTATCTGGAAGGCGCATGGTGACTGCTGCACCTATCGGAAGACGCATAGTGGTTGCTGCGCCTATCTGGAAGGCGCATGGTGGTTGTTGGTTGTAGATCTAGGATCCTTTCTTTGTAGAAATTCTTATTTGTACAACCTTTTCTAGACATGTAATAGACTTATATATATATAAATAAAAAGTCCTTCTTCGAATGTCTATGGCTTATTTGATTAGCTATCTGAGTTCTGGCGCATAAAATGCCTGGCGCATGGGCTTTCTGGTTGTGAAATTCCATGCTTCTACAGCTACTTGAATGGCTTCCTCGTACTCAGTTTACTGTTGTTATCTCTATTATTATCAATTCTCTATTTATTTAATATTCTATTGTAATATGCTGGTTGTAGTTCCTAAGTGAAGCCTCCTTGTGGCACTTGCTCTTTCTGGGGTCTGACCCAGCTGATTTTGTAGGGCCAGATATCGGAGCAGCTCCTGAGGATCTACCTGTCTTCCTGTTAGATGGTGGCCACCAGGCGTAACCCTGGCAACGAGTGGGTTTCTTTTGTCCTTCCACTTTATTGTAAAAATTATTCTTTTGAGGCGTTTAGCCGGCGAGCACGTGTTAGCTCGTATTGTACCTTTACTTACTGTCTGCCTACAGGCTGTAACATGAATGACAAATCCTAGGGTTTATCATGTATTGACTAAAACTCTTGCTAGTCTTGATATTTTGTACGACTAGCTTCATGATCGTCTGAATATGTAATGTATGGGACGCCTTACTAATGTATATTTGGTGCTCTGATATCTTGTAACTGTTACTACTTGCTTGTGATTAAGACAATAGGCTTGTTCATGACCATAGGAGACTGTTGGCTTGTAGTTAAACCCTCATGTATCTAGACAGTCGTAACCGTATAGCGAGGTGGGTTGCACTTCAATATACGTAGCTGGCTATGTACGCCCCCGCTCTCCAGTATTCTGGTTTTGGGGTGTTATATGGTTTAAGTGGTGTCCCATGCAGGTCTTGTAAATCAAAATATGTGAGGGTTTACCGAATAGATGTCTCAATCAGTACTCTCTCTTGATCTCTACTCGTATCCTCTTGATTCCTGAAAATCTTGACATGTTCACATGTTTGTATCGTTGATCTATCCTGGTCCTTCCTTATTATTCCCTATGTCATCTTCTTCAGCGGCATTGTTCCTGGACCTACCGATCAGCAAGGCAGAGCACCTCCTGCGGACCAGCAGCAACCTGGAGATCAAGCCCAACATTCAGGAGTAGCTTCCAGAGTCATGCCTTCTGAAAGAGAGCCACCAGTTCAGCCCGTCCAGCCTGCAGAGCCTGACGATGGCACTTTGGTGGGTCTCATCAGGTCCCTATTAGCTTTCCAAGATCGTTGCGGAGATGCCTTGCACCAGGCGATGGCAGATGCTTTGACCAGAGGAGGTCATCAGGGTAACAGCGCGGCCAACAGCATCAAGCGCTTGAACCCTCCCTTCTTTGATGGCAGTAAAGATGCGATTGCTGCAGATGCATGGCTTCAGGACACAGAGGTGATTCTAAAGGCAGCCAGGGCTCCAGAGAACGAGATGGTGGTCGTGGTGTGCCTACAGCTATTGGATCTCGCCCGCAGCTAGTGGGCGGCGCAGGCCGATGGATTAGTGGCCCCTATTTCATGGCAGTATTCAGGAAGAGATTCCAGACCAAGTATTTTGATGTTGTAGCTCGATACGATCTACAGACGAGGTTTACTAATTTGAAGCAGATGGGCAAGACGGTCGATGGATATGCGGCCGAGTTCTCCAGACTTAGTCGGTTTGCTCCTACCTTGGTGGCGACCGAGTTTGAAAGAGCCCAGCGGTTCCAGCAGGAGCTTCACTTGGAGATTCTCTTGGCCGTAGAATAGTTTGAGCATCAGACCTTTGATGCAGTACTGAGGACAGCTCGGAGGCACGAGTATACCTCCCAGAGGATCGTGGACAGGACCGGGGGTCGGAAGCGATCCCATGGTCAGATGAATCAGTCTTCAGCACCAGCCCCAGCGGCTAGGGCTTTGACCATTGGAGCTCCGAGGCGGGTGGCCTCAGTGACGTCGATTCAACACTCAGCCCTGACGTACCCCTAGCAGCAGAAGCAGTCTTCCACAGTGGGATGTTTACACTGCGGGAAGCCGGGGCATGTGGTATCAGAGTGTCGCAGAGCACAGGGTTTGTGCTTGGTTTGTGTTGTCCCGGACCACAGGATTGGGAACTGCCCGAACAGTGGGAGTTTATCAGCTTTCTCTAGTCTTTCAGTTAGAGGACCAGCACCAATCCAGTAGCAGCAGCAGTACCCGTTCCCGAGACCATTGCCGACGTAGGCCCAGGCATTCCAGCAGCAGAGATCGCAACAGTATACCCAAACCCAAGCCCTGATCCAGAGCAGGAAGAGGAATTTACAGCAGAGGGGACCCACACCCAGAGGACATGGTCAAGTGCTGGCTTTGACCATGGGAGAAGAAGGAATAGCACCATGTGAGGTAGTGGCATGTACTATTCTCGTCAACACCTTTCCAGCTTCAGTATTATTTGACTCTGGTGCATCGTATTCATTTATGTCTGCACGATTCGCGACACGGATAGGATTGAAGCCCGAGTCATTATCAGTAAGGCTCAATATACTTATTGGTAGCGGACTTGTGGGAGTAGATAGAGTCTTTTCATCGTGTCGGATCATAGTTAGCGGTAGAGAGTTTTCCGTTAGGTTGATAGAATTCCCGATGGCCGACTATGATGTGGTATTAGGGATGGATTGGTTGAGAGACCAGTATGCTAGGATAGACTGCCATATTGGCAGGATTGTTTTTAGCATTCCAGGCGAGCCGGAGTTTTCCTTCTCCCGAGGTGAAGTTGAACCTTCTTCTCCCGTATTACGGATGGCAGTAGCAGCAGTGCAGTTACCCCGGATCGTCGAGGAGTTTTCAGATGTTTTTCCAGAAGTGCTTCCAAGGATGCCGCCAGAGCGGGATATCGAGTTCACCATAGACTTGATTCTCGGAACAGCCCCAGTGTCAGAAAGAGTCTACATGATGGCGCCGTCAGAGTTAGAGAAATTGTACAAGATGATTGAAGAACTCAGAACCAAGAGATTCATTCGTGCTAGTAGATCGCCTTGGGGAGCCCCGATGCTTCTTGTGAAAAAGAAGGATGGTACGTCCAGATTATGTGTTGATTATCGTAACTTGAACTCTGTGACAATCAAGAACAGATATCCTCTTCCGAGGATAGATAATTTTTTGATCAACTCAAGGGAGCGGTAGTATTCTCGAAGATTGATTTGCGGTCAGGGTACCACCAGATCAGAGTCAGAGAGCAGGACAACCCGAAGACATCTTTTCGCTCTAGATATGGGCATTGGGAGTTCCTTGTTATGCCCTTTGGAGCAACTAATGCGTCGGCTGTATTCATGGACCTCATGAATCATATTTTTATGCCTTATTTGGATCAGTTCGTGATTGTGTTCCTAGACGAAATCCTGGTCTATAGCAAGAGTGAAGCGGAGCATGAGCGGCATCTCAGAGTTGTCCTCCAGATTCTACGAGAGCACCAATTGTATGCCAAGTTCAGTAAATACGAGTTCTGGCTCGATCGTATTTCGTACTTGGGTCATATCATCACCCGAGAAGGAGTTGAAGTGGATCCCCAAAAGACCGTGGCCAATGAGACATGGCCAGTGCCTAGCACAGTTGCAGAAGTTCGTAGCTTTCTTGGATTGGTCGGTTACTACCGGCAATTTGTTTCAGACTTTGCTCGGATCTCAACGCCATTGACCCAGTTGACCCGCAAGGATGTGCAGTTTTCTAAGACAGCAGAGTGCCAAGATTCTTTTGAGAAGTTGAAGCGAGGCTTGATGACGGCTCCTATTCTCACGCTTCCAGACGGAACCGAAGGATTCTCAGTGTATTGTGATGCTTCGGGTAAAGGATTAGGTTGTGTTCTGATGCAGCATGGGAAGGTAATAGCTTATGCATCACGATAACTTTGTGATCATGAAAGGAATTATCCAACCCATGACTTGGAACTGGCAGCAGTAGTGTTTGCACTCAAGCTTTGGGGACACTACTTGTATGGAGATAGGGTGGAGATTTTCACCGACCACAAGAGCCTGAAGTATGTTTTCACCCAGAAGGATCTTAACATGCGTCAGAGGAGATGGCTGGAGCTTCTTGTGGATTATGATGTCAACCTGCAGTATCACCCAGGGAAGGCCAATGTCGTAGCAGACGCATTGAGCAGGAGAGCCGGAGTTTATCTTCTAACAGTACAGCCAGAGTTATTAGCAGATCTTCAGAGGATGGGCAAAGAAGTTATCCTTCCTACTAATGTGGCATTGATGGCCTGCATGCAAGTCCAGTCCACTATAGTCGAGAGGATCCGGATGGCTCAGTCAGCAGATTCCAAGCTTCAGCGACTCAGAGCAGAGTGTGAGGAAAGACGCAGACCAGAGTTATGCATTCATGATGATGGTACACTTCGACATGGTAAGCGTCTTTGTGTACCCAGTGAAGATATCAGACAGGAGATCATGGCAGAAGCTTACAGTTCACATTATTTCATTCATCCTGGTGGTACGAAGATGTACCGTGACATCCGACAGCACTTTTGGTGGAATGGCATGATGCGGGAGATAGCCCAGTTTGTCTCTCGGTGTTTGGTTTGCCAACAAGTCAAGGCTGAACATCAGAGGTCAGCTGGACTTCTTCAGCCCTTGCCGATTCCATGATAGAAATGGGAGCATATAACCATAGATTTCGTGACTGGATTACCTAGATCCCCATATGGTAGAGATGCTATCTGGGTTATAGTTGACCGGCTCACGAAGGTGGCTCACTTTCTTCCGTTTAGAGTAGGTCAGTCGACGGCTCAGCTAGCGGAGATGTATCTTCGGCAGATTGTTAGATTGCACGGTGTACCAGTCAGTATCACCTCAGACATAGATTCCAGATTTACATCATACTTTTGGCGTAGCCTGCAAGAGAGTTTAGGGACTCGCCTCCAGTTCAGCTCAGCATATCACACCTACAGACGGATGGCCAATCAAAATGCACAATCCAGACTCTCGAAGATATGTTGAGATCTTGTACACTCGACTTCGGTGGTTCATGGGAAGATCACCTGCACCTGGTGGAGTTTTCATACAACAACAGCTTCCAGGCCAGTATCCAGATGGCACCGTTCGAGGCTCTATATGGTAGGAAGTGCAGGTCCCCGCTAGCATGGGATGATGTTGGTGAGAGACAGATGCTCGGTCCGGAACTCATTGCCCAGACAATCGAAGTGGTCAGGAGAGTCCGGGATCATCTTCGCATTGCTCAAGATCGCCAGCGTTATTGAGCCGATTCTCATCGGCGACCCCTGTTTCACTTAACAAAATTGCCAAACAAAAGGGTTGGATTTTGAAAATAAAACGAGAAAAACTACAAGAAGTACAAATTTGATTCTAGAAAAATATTGCTATGGAAGTCTGATTCGTAAATGATCACTTTGTTCCTTGGACCATATGATGATGATGAAGATCACTGCTAGAAGTAGAACAACTTGGAAGAACTAAGTCACCAGAAAGGTATCGACGCACTTGGGCACTGATGGCGAGGCCGAATGTTTTCCTGCTTTGCTTCACTCTGTTCTGGAAGAAAAGTTGAAGAAGAATGCTCTGGAGGATCAAAATCTCGAAGTCCTGATCTTTGTATTCTCTCATCTTCTCTCTCTGTCTTTGTCTTTGAGAAAAATGAGTTTATTTATAGACTGGGCTTCTGTGCGTAAAAGAGCATCAAAGTCTGTCTATACGCTAACAACTGCCACCCATGATCAGAGTCATCCTTTGCATATGTTGACATGCGTCCCATCATTTCAGTAAGAATAGGATACATGTACACACGTTCTTCGAAATATGTGGCATGAAGGCCATGTAGGCAAACCACGTTCCAAACTGGCCAAAAAGAATAGGGCGTAAAAATAGTTCCAACATCCTCTGAGCGTAAAACAGTGAGATGAGCGTAAAGTAGCTCTGTCATAGGTTCTTCGCGTAAAGTGGTTATCGAATAACCTTTAGCGTAAAATGGCTCAAATAAACTTTACGCACACATTGTTTTATGAGCGTAAGAACTCATGTAAAACTTTGTACGTAAAAGAAACCAAACAGTGAGCGTAAAGTAGCTCGATCCCCATAAACGACAACAATGGTCTTTGTATAAGACAAATCCCATTGAATTTCGTGGTAAATGCCATCATTAATATCTTCATGTCAGATTTTGCAATTAATGCGAGATTTGACAGCTTTGTCCAACGTAAAAGAGGTTGCTCTGTCCTTGGCGTAAAATCATGAGTGTAGACCCGAGCGTAAAATGATCAGCCTGCTTAGACGTACATTGATTAGCCTAGTTTTGGGCGTAAAGAGATTACCCGCTCTGCTAGGCGTAAAGCAGATCACTTATGAATGGGATGACTCTTTCTTTGAAACACTTTTTACGCTCCTACAAGACCCCCTTCAAAGTTTTCAAATATCTCCAACATTTGAAACACTTTGAACAGAAGTGTAAAAGTTGAGATTTGACCTGCCAGCGTAAAATTTGGGATACGCAACAGCCATCCGCGTAAAAGCATGGATGTCCAACGGTCGGTATAATTTCCAACAGTGTCGGTCAACACTTAATTGTCACAATGAATCTCTTTTTTCAAAACTCTCAAATGCCTTTTCGCTTCCCTGAGTTTTGCATTTATAATGAGCAGTTTCCAAAAAGGAATATGGAGAGTTGATTTAACCATATAAATGAGGAGAAATTCTTCACTCTTGTCGTTCATCTCCATAGTAACATGGCACCCAAGAAGGAGACTAACAATGAAGAGGCTTCGGGCTCAAGGATTGACTTTGAGCGAGCACATAATTTTGTAGCGTGCTTCAGATTAACACCAACAGTCTTCAGCCGTATTGATGGTGGTCCCCCGACTGCATATGAGGGCTCAGGAGATGCAGAAGTGTTTTTGAATCTGATGCGTCACTCCGGGATTCACAACATGCGTGAGTTAGGTGCCTCTCTTGGTCAGTCTAATGAGGGAGAGGGAAAATGAAATTTCATGTATTGCGACTCTCTTATATGTAGGAGTGGACCCCTTTATAAATAAAATCGTTATGTTAATCTTCATCTGTTAGTAGATAGAACTGTTCAACACTTTATTTTGGTTGTTCATTCCCAAGAAACAAACCAACACGTGGCGTCTAATCTTGTGGTTACGAGAGCCTTTAAATAGGATCTTCCCCCGAAATAGACTCATCCCAACAGTTCTTCAGTCTTTATAAATAGCCGAGAATGTCTCATATATTCTCGTACTCATTCCTCTGAAGATAATTTTCTGTGATGTTGTTCTCCAACAAATGACAATGGTGGAACTTTCCCACGGTGTTCTTTTGTACGTTCAGTCTTCAGATGTGGATTCAACTACTATTAGAGCCAAACCATTCGACTCAAATGGTAAGTCCAATCGTAAGCAAATCTCTGTCTTCGAAAAAATTTTTTTGAAAACAACTATTTTACGAGCGTAAAGCCTTGCTGAAACACTGGCGTAAAAAGTCTTGCTGAAGCAAATGGCGTAAAAAGCCTTGTCATATCACTAGCGTAAAAGCCTTTGTGAAGCGCCGACGTAAAAAGCCTCGTTGAAGCACTGGCGTAAAAGCCTTGCTGAATCACTGGCGTAAAAAGCCTTGCTGAAGCACTGGCGTAAAAAGCCTTGCTGAATCACTGGCGTAAAGGCCTTGCTGAAGCACTGGTGTAAAAAGCCTTGTGATCTGTTTTTAGTTAGCGTTTGATACGCATCTGATAATACTTCTGTTTAAAAACACTTTTTCTTTGTTGTTTTCTGCAGAAGTTTGGCTGAGCAGCTTTTCCAGAACTGGCATTGGTGACTATGTCGTTGTGAAGCATGTTCTTCTGACATCAACATCAGGGAGCTCATGCGTATTTGATGCGCAAATCAGACAACTCAGAACTCTTCGTGGGATAGAAGGGTCTTCCTCTGTTGGTAGGAAGATCCTTTATACACGGAGAGTTGGATGGTGGAGTCAACTCTACCCCGAGAAATCGGGTAGTAGAGTTCCTTTCACGGCAGAACTAGGAATCGTATCCCAATGCTGGATACATTCCTATCTCCTTTGAGGTGCCGCCACTAATCCACCAATTGTATTAGCAGCAACGCGCCTTCGGGCTGCCATACTCTGGGGTTCTCCTCTCGTCTGAGAGATAAAACCAGAGTTTAATTCCTGCTGTTCAGGTTGCCACTGGGGCATAGACAGTCAGGAACTGCCACCAACAACGAACCCGTCAAAGAAGATCAAAGAAGGAATAGATCTCTATTAGGTTATTATTGGTGTATAGAATGAAAATCCAAAAATGTAAAAGATTTCCATTGTAACTTGTAAGAAAGTCTAAGAAATGTAAATAGACTTTTTGATGATATGGGAATGAAAAATGATGATTCTTCTATGATTTGTATCTATCTGGATGTAATAAGGACATGATAGATAAATGAAATCCTATTTTCTGTTTTAGAGTATATGATACTATCAGAGGTAATATGGACATAATAGCATATATGAACTCAAAAAAAGAAAATTAGACTAATATCTATGCAGAGGTCAAAAATAGAAATGATAGATAAGAAAAGAAAGTAGATTTAATATTTATTCAGAGGTCATGGAAACATGAGAAATAGTGAATCCCACTTTCTAATCAATTGATAAAAATAGAAGATATATAAAAAAACCCCTTTCCCTGGAAATAAGAAGTCAGCTTAACCAAACCTTGGTAGCTGGGGATTAGGAAGATGGATGTTATGAGCGTAAATGTCAAGGCGGTGGATGAATCAGCGTGTTTCTTGGGAACAGAAAGGACGATTCAAATTCCATAATTAAATGGATGAACCTAGTAAAATGAATGGACAAGCCTTTTCAGAAATGAAAAGTCGTTAGTAATCCTCCTCCATAAATAGGTGAGAATTGCTTGTAACCCTTCATTCTTATTTCTCCTTCTCTGTTGGAAATGTCTTCCGAGAATGCCCAACGAAAGAATGAAGTCCCCCAGAAAGTCGAGGGCATCATTGAGACGTTCCCTGTCACGTTTCCTGCATCAGGCTCATCAAACTCGATCGAAATAAGTAGAAGTTCTTCTGCGCCCAAGCTGCCCGAAGACATTCTTACTTTTTTAGTAGAGTCAGGGAAAACTCCTGAAGAAGATGCGTCGAGGATTGCTGTCTATAAACTTTTCATGAGTTCAGGAAACGACGCCTTCTATGCCTTGGCCGACTATGTATTCAATAAGGAAGAGAGTGGCCCTCGTCCTTAGTCTTTTATTTTGAACAAAAATAATAATAAAAGAAATTTTATTTTTGTTCTGTCTTCTCTTTTTATACATAGTATTTCTTAAGAAATTTGCCATTGATCGGCAGCATGAGTAGATCTCCATTGGGTTTTGACAATCGATAGGCGCCATTGGAAAATACGGACTCAATTACATAAGGGCCTTCCCATTTTGCTTGGAATTTCCCTTTACTTTTATGAGTCATTACCATCGGTCTCCGAACAGCTAATACGAGTTCGCCCACTTTGAATACTCTTTCCTTAACTTTATGATTAAAAGTTCGAGATATGCGGGCTTGGTACAGTTCAATGTGTTGTTGTGCTTGAAGACGTTTCTCATCCAATCCTTCAAGCTCTTGGAGTCGTAAGCAATCATTATTCTCCGTAGTTAGCTCATTAGCAATAGCTATTCATAGAGAAGGGATCTGGATTTCCAATGGAAGAACAGCTTCGCATCCGTAAACTAATGAGAATGGTGTAAAACAAGTAGGAGTCCGGACTGTTGTTCGATAAGCCCATAAATATTCTCCAAGTTTCTCATTCCAATCACGTTTATTGGAAGAGACAAACTTTTTGAGAAGTTTGATGATCGTCCTATTGAAAGCTTCAGCTAAACCATTAGCAGCTGGATTATAAGCCGTAGAAGCCAAATTCTGAATTCGATTCTTGTCACAGAATCGATAAAATGCTTAACTGGCAAATTGTGGACCATTGTCATGAATTATCCGTCGAGGAATCCCAAAATGATAAATGACATGGTGCTTGATGAAACTGATCATATTAGATGTTTTCACTTCCGCAAGGAGGACTGCTTCTTCCCACTTCGAAAAGTAATCGGTTATAGCTAGTATAAACCGATGTCCTTTGGTAGAAGGAGGGTTAATAGGGCCAATATCATACATACCCCAAGCTTTGAAGGGCGAAGAGGCTGCTGTAGGATGTAGAAATTCAGACGGTTGGTGAATAAAATCAGCATGAATCTGACATACTTTACATATCCTGGCATGGTCTACAGCATCTGCTATCATAGAAGGCCAATAATATCCCATTCTTCGAATGCGGTCTTGCAACATTGGACCCGGTTGATGAGCACCACAGACACCGTCATGAGCCTCACGCAGTGTTTGTTTAGCTTTACTTTCTGAAAGACAGCACAACAAGAGTCCGTCATATGAACGACGATATAACATATGTAAAGACGAATCATAATATAATCGAAATGATCGTCTCTTAATTGATGCAGCTTCTTTAGGATCTTCAGGCAAAATTCCATGAACTGCATAATCAATGAATAGAGTTCTCCAATCTTTCTGCTGGGAACTTAACTCTGTAGTATAACTTTGTTCAATATGTAGATTATTTTTTACACAGAACAAGTCTCGGTCCAACAAAGTAATTGTATTTTGCCTTCTGATTGGGACAACCAAGTCTGCAGCTAAACTGACAAGAGCATCATCCTTCACATTTTGAGAACGTGGTACAAATTCAATGATGAATTCTTTGAATGATAGGACCAACTCAACTACCACTTGATGATAGGGGATGAGATCAGGATTTCTGACTTCGTAAGTCCCTCTAACTTGATTAATGATCAATTAAGAATCTCCATAAGCCTCTAAGAATTCAATATCCAATTGCTTTGCTACTTGGAGACCAATCAATAGAGCATTATATTCTGCTACATTGTTAGAGCATGGCTCATTAAGTCATGTTACAATCCCCTACTTCGTCTGGAATGTCTTCATATAACTTTGAAGTTTCAGGTATAGGATGAGCAGCTAAGAAATCAGCTAACGCTTGGCCCTTCAATGATTTTTGAGGCACATAAATTATATCATAAGGAGTGAGCAACATCGCCCAGGTAGCTAACCTGGAATTAAGAATGCTCGATTTCGTCATCAATACCCGAATGGGATTTATTCTGGAGATGACATGAATAGTCTGTCCGGTGACATAATGTCTTGTCTTTTGGACAGCAAAAACCAAAGCTAGACATTCCTTTTCTATAGGAGTATATCTGTGTTCAGCTCCGACCATCATTCTGCTCAGATAATATATTGCTTGTTCATGACCCATATCACTTTTTTGTGCCAGAAGAGCACCAAGTGAACGATCTAAAGCTCGAACATATAGCAAAAATGGTCTTCCTACCACCGGAGGTACCAGAACAGGTGGGTTTGTAAGATATTGCTTAATGTCATTGAAGGCTTTTTGATACGCTTCATCCCAGATGAAATATACTCCTTTCTTTAATAGATGGGAGAAAGGTTGACATCTCCCAGAAAGATTAGATATAAATCTTTTGATATAAGCAATACGGCCCTGAAAGCCACGGAGTTCTTTCAGATTACGAGGAGGACGCATTTCAAGAATTGCTTTAACCTTGTCAGGATTAACATGAATACCTTGAGAGGTAATGACAAATCCTAGAAACTTGCCACTGGAAACCCCTAAGAAAGACTTAGTAGGGTTCATTTTTAATTGATGCTGACGCATCAATTCAAATAATATTCTCAAGTCCTGAATGTGATCATCCTTTGATCGACTTTTAACAGCGATGTCATCTACATAGCATTTAACTATCTTCCGTAGATGTTCTTGAAAAATATTGCTCATAGCCCGTTGATATGTGGCACCAGCATTTTTAAGACCAAACGACATAACTGTATAGCAGTAGACCCCAAGAGGTGTACGAAATGGTGTGCTTCTCATCTTCTGGATGTATCTTGATTTGATTGTATCCTGAGAATCCGTCCATAAAAGACATGCGTTCAAAACCACATGTATTGTCTATCATGATATCTGTAATTGGAAGTAGAAATTCATCTTTTGGACAAGCCGTATTAAGATCTCGGTAATCTATACAAACTCGGACTTTTCCGTTCTTCTTCATAACAGGAACAATATTGGCCACCCAATCTGGGTGTTGTTCTTCACGAACAAAGCCACATGTAATCAACTTTTTGACTTCTGCTTCAATTGCATCCATCATATCTGGTCTAAAGCGACGTTGCTGTTGTTTCACAGGCTTGACATTAGGCAAAATGTTGAGTTTATGGGTAGCAACTGTAGGATCTAGCCCTGGCATATCTTTATAACTTCATACAAAGATGTCAATATAATCTTTTATAAGTTTTATTAGCTCTTCCTTTTCATCTTCAGAAAGATTCTTACTGATGAATATTGGTTTGGACATAACTCCATCTCCAACATCAATCTGGATAACCTCGTCTTCTGTAGGTGGTTGTCGTTGTTTAAAACGAAGTTCCCACTGAGTATCCATCTGTTGAGCCCAAGGATCATTTTCAAATGGCTCTGATTCATCAACAGCTTAAACCATATTGACTGAGAGTACTAGTCTAGATTCACAATATAAGGAATAAGAAATATCGAATTCGATGAATAGAATTTCTTCTGGTTCTATATTGTCTTTATATCGATGACTTTGATTATCAGAAAATAAAGTCATTCTTTCAATAAAATGACAGCCATATACTCGAACAGGAAATCTTTATTGATATCACAAAGTACAGAATGATTAATATTTACATCATTTACAGTCTGATTGCTACGCTTTGGATTAATCAACAGTGGACCATCATCCGTCTTCTGCGTAGACTTGCCAAGATTGACAATCAATGGTAGTTTTGGATCATTCGTGCAAGAAGTACGTCCTTTGACCTTAATCATAAAAGGTTGGACTTGGCTCTTAGCAAGAACATTTATTGATTCTTCAGATGAAGTTTGAGTTCTTCCTTTAACCTTGATCATCAAAGGTTGATCATTGACAGGTTGGGATTGGATTCGTCCCTTGACTATGATCTTCAAAGGTTGCTCCTCTGGCGGATCTTCATTAATAGAATGATCCTTAGAGGGTGATTGATCTTCAACCATGTCTGATATATCTTTCACATGCTCTTGTTTATAAAGCCTTGAATCAGAGAAATAGGCTTCAATACCTTTGAATGGATTAATATCAGCAAACTCAGTTTTCACAACTCCTTGGAAGTCTACATATTTGAAACACTGGTGAAGAGTTGAAGGCACAATATTGTGCTCATGAATCCACGGTCTTCCAAGAAGAATATTGTAGGATACGTCCGAATTGATAACATAGAAAGTTACCATAGTTTGAAGATCACCAATCTGGATCTGCAGATGAATCTTCTTCAATGGTTTACTCTTACCAGAGTTAAAACTGACTATCGTAGTACTAGTGTAAGTCAGCTCACTAGTAGGAATCCTCAGGGGTCTTAGCATACTCTGAAGAATTATACTAATTGAAGACCCAGAATCGATGTAAATCCTGTCGATTTCAGTAGATCCGATATATCCAGTATAACACAGAGGCCTATCATGCTTGTTGTGTTTCAATAGCATATCCTCTTGTGTAAAGGTGATGTTGGGAATTGCTTCGATCACACTATGGCATTGCGGACATGATACTGGTATATTATCAGGAGTCTTGAGTTGTGCCAAGCATGAATCTGCTTGAAGTAAAGCCTCGCTCAAAGTCTCTCTGCTTTCTCTGGAAAGGCGAAGCAGTTCAAATATAGAAAGTCTAGCCGGAGTATTGGCTAATTGAGCTAGAATGTCAAATTTGTAAGGCTTCATCACCACCACCTGATTGGAAGCAGGCTTTAATGGGATATCAAAGCGTACTGCCTTCTGTTTCCCCTTTTCAACCACAGAAGGTTTAGCAGGAACAGGAGAAGGTTGAACTGGTAGAGTTTTCACTACGTCTTCTGCTTCTTTGGAGGATCCCTCATAGTCTTTGTGGTACTCTTTTCCAGATCTTGTACCAGCAAAAGTTTCTTCTTTGGACTCAGGAGAAGAGAGTACCATATTACAGGATTTAGTCTTTCTTCCCCTAGCCTTCTTATTATGAATGTCATTACAAGGAACTTCAGAACCCAATCCAGCAGTAGAATTCTGATTTTGAATTTGTAAAGGAAGACGTATTCCTTTATCATAATTCAAACCTTCTGCCTTTTGAAAGTCGTAACCCATCTTCCTCATGAGAAGGACAGATTGCTGACTATACAAGTGGATAGGCAGTGAACTTTGGACAGATGTTCGAGCACAGGAGGTGGAAGGAACCTCTGCAACTATAGAAGAATGAAACATAGACGTCTCTGTAGTTAAGGGAGGAGAAGAGTTCGTGATACGAGGAGAAATCCCTGTCGAAGCTTTTTCATAAGCAGCAAAAACTTGTTGTACCCGGTATAAAAGAACACTATTCAAGGCTAGCCACTGCTGATGAGTAAGCTTGAGCTTGGTAGGAGGAGCTAGACTTGGAGGACAGATATTCAATCCTTTCAGTCTATCTTCTAAAGGGAGGTCAACCCATAGGTGATACAAGTCATCAGGATCTGGAATAACATGAGAAATCATGTTGCAGGTTTTGACTTTCTTACCCTTCATAGATTTTGAAGTTTTATCTTCACTTTCCAACTCAGGCACTAAGTCAGGATGTACCCACATGATTTTACCATTCTTCAATGTGAGCGGCAGCAATCTTGCATTTTCTTCCCTGGCAGGCGGGATATTTACGATCTTCATCGTCGCCTTCAGAATTGGGGTAATTCCATCTGGGACTTGCTGTGGAGGAAAATCTCCAAACTGAAGAGAGACCATGTTGGTTGTTACCGTATAGTCATCATTGGTTAAAGTGATAGCGCCACCATTTATCAGGTCTTGGATCTTCTTTTTTAAGACGTAGCAAGCACTGGTAGGATGATTAATGTATCAATGATAAATACAGTATTTGGGATTATCAGTCAGATTCACCTTATTAGGTCTTTTTGGCTCTGGAATATGAAGTTTGCTACTTTTCACCAGACATTGAAATATCCCTGGGATATCACTTTCGTCAAAAGAGTATTCTTCCTTTGACCTGGAGGATTTCTGATTACTTGGCGTCATTTTGTTCTTGGAAAGATTAACCATAAGAGTATCTTTTCCTTTCACATTACGATTGCCAGGATTATTACCAGGATTACTTTTCTTTCCTTTATCTTCTGAAGCGAAAATCATCCCGTGTTCCCGAGCCAACCTACCATTGGTCTCGGCAGAAACTGCTGCTATGATAAATGAAGCCCAATCTGAGAATTGGAAACCTGTGAAGACAGTAATAGATGGTCGCAGATTCATCTTGCATGTATCAATCAACGCTGAATCTGGCATACCAGGAGGCATCTTGAGAGTAGCCTATCTGAAACGTTCAATGAACGTCCGAGTATCTTCTTTCTCCTTTTGTTTGATTTCTATTAAGGAGGACATGTTCATGTCCATACCTCCTTCATAGAAGCGGGAAAGAAACATTGCCTTGAATTCGTCAAAAGGCGAAATAGAGTTATCAGGTAAGCTACGATACCAGTCATAAGCTGAACCCGTCAAGCACCCAATGAACACTCGAGTGAGGAGAGCATCATTTTTCTGCAAGTGTACAGTCATAATATCAAAGTAATTGATATATTGACTGGGAGATGCTTTTCTATCGAATAAAACCATGGATTGTGGCTTAAACTTCGGAGGGAAGGGTACATCATTCCAATGAGGAGGATAAGGTTGCTTAATCCCTAATCTCTGGAGCTGATCTTTGTGCCTCAATACCTCAAACTGTGCTTTGAGTTCACGCACTGCTTGAATGGCTTTACTGGTTTGAGAAAGCACATTTGATTGAATAGTCGTTGGATGTACCATAACCCCCACTGGAGGTGGTACATCTTCTGGAATGATGGGATCTGGAGATACAGAATTTTGATTAACAGTAGGTTCTTGAATATTCGGAGGTATATCAGCCCCTTGACTATCTTGAGTTTGTGCCGCTGCTGGTGCCGGAGTTATTACTGTGGGTTGAGCAGTTTGTTGATTCAAAATTATCTGATGCATGCTTTGTACCATGTTGAGCATGTCTTTCAATGATTGCTCAACGACAGTGAGACGCTGTTCCGTATTAGCAGATGATGTCTCTAGTTCATCTCCAACTGCTTAGGATTCAACCTCTCTTGAAGATATAGAGGGATTAGTATAAAAGTATGAATCCACAGTATCGGTATCAGACTCAAAAGATTGAGTACCCCCAGCTTCTGAATCAGAAATCTGCAATTGTCTTTGTCTTCTTGATCGAGTATTCTGATATACTCCTTCAAAGGAATCAAGAAGTCTGTTGAACTGTTGTTGACCTGGAGTTTGGGACATGTTCCGTCTCGGTCGTCGTCCTCTGTTAGTATGAGATGCCATGTTGACTGATGCATATGACAACTCATCTTCTTGGTATTCAGCTTCATGTTGAAGTGAAAAACTCAGTCGATCAAAGACTGACTGTTTTGAAGCTGAACAACAGCAATTGATCACAACCTGATGATATCCACAATGATGTTTTTCTTGGGGGAGCATCACCGGAGACTGTGAATTCTTATGCTTTTGCATTAGCAATTTACGTAAGTCAGAAGGAACAGATGGAGTATTCTTCTTTATCACATTTGGGGTAGAAAAATATTTAATCCCCTGTGTATAAAGAAGATTATTGGCTTCATTCGCAGAACCAAACTGTACATTTTTACGCGTTTGGAGTTGTGTGCGTAAACCTTGAGATTTAGCACGAAGGACCCCATTTTTATTGCGTGTGATTTGCAAGTTTGGTACTTTGTGTAAAGCAGTATAAGAAGGTTGTTGGTGTAGGACAGAAGTTTTACCAACATCACTTTTACGCTGTGTGTGTTTAGGTATTTTTACATTAGATGTGTAAACATCGTTGTGAATTTTATCTACACTGTCACAGACAGGAGACTTACCTTAACGTGTAAAACGTAAAAATTGATTATCTACCACGTCACAAATGGGAGATTTTGTTTTACGCAAGGAGCATAATTTATGTGAGTCTACCACGTCACCGACGGGAGATGGGTTCTTACACTCAGAAACATTAGAATCTGCCACATTACAAATGGGAGACTCATTCTTATACTTTGAGCGTAAAATTTGGTTCTCACCCACTGAGCGTAAAACTTGATTCTTACGCAGTGGGCGTGAAACCAGATTATCTTCTTCGTTATAAACGAGAGATAAATCATCACACTTTGAGTGCAACTCTGAAGTAAGGACTGCCTCGTTACGAACGGGAGCCCCTACGACAGGAGTGGGAAGAATTCCCTTTTCACCAGAAGTCACAAAGAGATCAGAAACCACTTTAGATTTGGGAATCCAAACTTTTCGTGCTTTGCGAGACTTTTGAACATTGGAGTGGCGAGAACCACCCCCAGCTCGGAGCATTTCTTCATAGGCAGTCTCGTCGAAGTGTACAACCAGAGTCTTCTTAGTCGAACCGACCGAAACATCATCATATTGAGCAATCACCTCCTCGTCAGAGGAGAAGGTAGTACCCAGCAGGGTCGCCATTTTGTTTTACTTAACATAATTGCCAAACAAAAGGATTGGATTTGAAAATAAAACAAAAAAAAGTACAAGAAGTACAAATTTAATTCTGGGAAAATATTGCTATGGAAGTCTGATTCGTAAATGATCACTTTGTTCCTTGGACCATATGATGATGATGAAGATCACTGGTGGAAGTAGAACAACTTGGAAGAACTAAGTCACCAGAAAGGTATCGACGCACTTGGGCACTGATGGCGAGGCCGAATGCTTTTCTGCTTTGCTTCACTCTGTTCTGGAAGAAAAGTTGAAGAAGAATGCTCTGGAGGATCAAAATCTCGAAGTCCTGATCTCTGTATTATCTCCTGTTCTCTCTCTATCTTTGTCTTTGAGAAAAATGAGTCTATTTATAGACTGGGGCTTCTGTGCGTAAAAGAGCATCAAAGTCTGTCTTTACGCTAACAACTGCTACCCATGATCAGAGTCATCCTTTACATATGTTGACACGCGTCCCATCATTTCAGTAAGAATAGGATACATGTACACACGTTCTTCGAAATATGTGGCATGAAGGCCATGTAGGCAAACCACGTTCTAAACTGGCCAGAAAGAATAGGGCGTAAAAATAGCTCCAACATCCTCTGAGCATAAAACAGTGAGATGAGCGTAAAGTAGCTCTGTCATAGGTTCCCCGCGTAAAATGGTTATCGAATAACCTTGAGCGTAAAATGGCCCAAATAAACTTTACGCACACATTGTTTTATGAGCGTAAGAACTCATGTAAAACTCCGTGCATAAAAGAAACCATACAGTGAGTGTAAAGTAGCTCGATCCCCATAAACGACAACAATGGTCTTTGTATAAGACAAATCCCATTGAATTCTGTGGTAAATGCCATCATTAATATCTTTATGTCAGATTTTGCATTAAATACGAGATTTGACAGCTTTGTCCAGCGTAAAAGAGGTTGCTCTGTCCTTGGCGTAAAATCATGAGTGTAGACCCGAGCATAAAATGATCAGCCTGCTTAGACATACATTGATTAGCCTAGTTTTGGGCGTAAGGAGATTACTCGCTCTGCTAGGCGTAAAGCAGATCACTTATGAATGGGATGACTCTTTCTTTGAAATACCTTTTACGCTCCTACAACCCCTTGAGTTTTCTGTCGGCAACCATGTATTCCTGAGGATTTCGCCTAACCGTGGCATCATTCATTTTGGCGTACGGGGAAAGCTTAGTCCTAGGTATATCCTGGATCCGAGTCATGTCCTTGATCATTCGGAATTGGTTGTTGGTACCAACCTTTCGTATGAGGAGATGCCCGTATCCATATTAGACCGAAGAGAGAAGATACTCAAGAACAAGACTATCAAGTTAGTCCGTGTTGCTTGGGGTTATCACTCTTTGGGTGTGTCAACATGGGAGCGTGAGGATGATATCCAATCGCGATATCCTGACCTGTTTGACTTGTGAGGTATAATGTCTTCCTTATGCCTCATGGCTTCGATTCCTTGCTTGCATGATTGATTGCCTGATTGCTTGACTAGTATAGCTTGTCTATGATTAATATAGCTTGTCCTTGCATCTCTAGCCTCTTGATTAAATTTCGAGGATAGAATTCTTTTAAGGTGGATAGAGTTGTAATGCCTGTGGTTCGTATTATGTATCTTGGTACACGTGTACGTATTTTGACTCGTATTGCATGTCTCCCTGCTTGGTTTATTTGGCATTTTCATTGCTTGGTTCACCTTGGGATTGGTTCGGCTAGGCTTGGGTTTGCTTATTTGGGTCATCGTGAACCAAGTGGAGAACCCCTACCTACCACCACCATCTCCATTTATTAACCCCAACCACCTTTCTCTCTCTTCATTCAATTTCTCATTACTACTCTTCCTCTTCTTCTTCCACACCGAACCCCCCACCGTAGGCAAGTGTAACTTGCTTCATGAAGGAACTCCCATTTTATTATTCTATTTTCTTCTCCATAAGATTCTAAGGCTCTTTAGTATTTAGTGTTTTCAAATTCTGTGGCTCCTCCCTTTTATATCTGAGTTTCTAGTATTTTCGATCTTCATAGTTTTGATCTAATAAAATAGCTTGTTTTCGAAAATTAAGAGTTTCATGTAGTATGCCTCATGATTTGGCACAAGTTTGGTTTTGGGATAGCCGGGTTTCACCAAGTCCTGGCCGAGATGGAGTTTCCTTGAGTTCTGAGCTTTTATGCATGTTGACCTTGCCATATGGAGAAGATATAGTTTTACGCACACGTATTACATGCCAGCATATTATTCAGCCTTTTACGCTCACGTCTTAACGTGTTCGCGTAGTGCCCCTTTACGCTCACGCATCGCGTGCCAAGCGTACTCGTTTTACGCTGAGCTGATCGATTTTACGCTCGGGACTCTCCTGCTCGTTTAAAATCGAGCTAGCATAAAATCCTAGCTCGAGCTGGCTCTCACCGTGAGTAAAGTTTGCCGAGTGTTCCTCGCGTAAAGCTTCCCTCGCGTAAAGCTTTGATCGAGAGTTGGCGTGCGTAAATCTTACGAGCGTAAAGCCCAGCTAGCGTAAAACCCCATCCACATGTACCCTTGCTCGCGTAGAGCTATCTTACGTTGCTCTTGCTAGCGTAAGCCACTTTATGCTTGAAGGCCCCTTGGTCTAGCGTAATAGTTCGCGCGTAGACACTTGAGTTCCTATGGCGTACACTTTTACCTTTTTATATTTTTACGCCCATTTTATATCCTTACGCCTTTTGTCATAAACTTGATAATCACGAATTTATTTAATATGTTTGGAAATGATAATTGAAAATGGCATGGTATGACAAGTATACCTGACATGATTATTTCGAATTGCTGTTGCGACGGCTAACATGACATGACGCAATTTGACAAGAATGATTGACCTGGACACCGTGGACGATTATGTTTGTACAAATAAACCAGTACTGTCTTGCATCATGTCTAGGACGGGGACCCCTGAATACCACGGTCAGGGGCACCTACTGAAATTGACTAAGGCTAATTAACTAGAATAATTCAGTAGACATGAAGAGATTCCCAGCTACAGGCAATCTCGTTATCTGGGCGCATTCAGTGGACTTGTAGCCTACCGACGAGTATGGCACATTTCTAGCATACAGTCACGTGTTGCATTCTTCATAAACGGACATTCGACCTGGATAACCGGATGGTCTGCAGGGTTTGTGGCTGTTGGGATAATCTAATTGTATCTTGCTAGTAACTAGGCCTATGATAACCCTAGTTAGTTAAAAGTATCAAGCCGTACTCTTGATTGGCCGTGATTGATTTGATGGAGTTTATTCCAGCTTAGTCTTAACCTGATCCTGTACAAGATTGTGACATGACAGGATTATTGATGATTGCCTTAACAATAACGATCGGGGGTCCTGTTCTGTTCTAGCGAAGGGTTACAATCTCGGTACTTGTTTGGTTTAAGGGTTGTCACCTGGCTCCCGGAGTAGTTCTGTGTCCTCTCTTTGTTATTGTCTTATTGCAACCCCATGCCATGTTCGTCATATTTTACCTTACCTTAATACCATGATTAATTATGCTGGCCTTAACAATAAAGATCAGGGGTCCAGTTCTGTTCAGGTGAAGGGTTACAACCCCGGTCCTTGTTTGGTTAAAGGGTTGTAACCTGGCTCCCGGAGCAGTTCTGTGTCCTCTCTTCGTTTATTGTCTTCACTGTACCAATAGTATTTGATACGGGTCTCTATTCAGGTGAAGGGTTACAACCCGGTCCTCATTTGGTTTAAGGTTTATGACTTGGCTACTTGAATGGTTTCCTCGTACTCAGTTTACTGTTGTTATCTCTATTATTATCAATTCTTTATTTATTTAATATTCTATTGTGATATGCTGGTTTTAATTCCTAAGTGAAGCCTCCTTGTGGCACTTGCTCTTTCTGGGGTCTGACCCAGCTGGTTTTGTATGGCCAGATATCGTAGCAGCTCCAGAGGATCTACCTGTCTTCCAGCCAGATAGTGGCCACTAGGCGTAACCCTGGCAACGAGTGGGTTTCTTTTGTACTGCCACTTTATTGTAAAAATTATTCTTTTGAGGCGTTTAGCCGACGAGCACGTGTTAGCTCGTATTGTACCTTTACTTACTGTCTGCCTACGGGCTGTAACATGATTGACAAATCCTAGGGTTGATCATGTTTTGACTAAAACTCTTGCTAGTCTTGACATTTTGTACGACTAGCTTCATGATCATCCGAATATGTAATGTATGGGACGCCTTACTATTGTATATTTGGTGCTCTGACATCTTGTAGCTGTTACTACTTGCTTGTGATTAAGACAATAGGCTTGTTCATGAGCATAGAAGACTGTTGGCTTGTAGTTAAACCATCATGTATCTAGACAGCCGTGACCGTATAGCGAGGTGGGTTGCACTTCAATATACGTAGCTGGCTATGTACGCCCCCGCTCTCCAGTATTCTGGTTCTGGGGCGTTACAGCATGTCTCACGCACTCGTACCCCTACATCTGGATGCGGGTCGTGACATATTGTGTCATATTCTTGTCCATATAAGATAGCCTGTGGGAGTTGTGCTTCAAGATATGCTACTATGTATCATGGGCACGGACTTGACACAATATAGTAAATGACAATGTGTACCTATTTTGGTGTCCTAACATACTTCTGCCACCAAATTATTTTCTCAATGAACTGATACACTTCATAAACCCAAATCTTCCTAAAAAAACAATCACCTAAATAACAGATCATGCATGCAAACATTGGGGCTAAAAACTAAGACAAAACATGCAGCATGTGTAAACACTCACATTTCTTGGTTAATAATTCTAAAAAATTGGTAAATAATCCTAAATATTTGGTAAATAATTTCTTGGTAAATATCTAAAATTTTAGTAAATAATCCCGTATATATAGTAAATGACATGTAACTAATTTCAAGCAAATTTCAAGCAAAAGATTGGTAAATAATCTAGGACAGATAACATGCAGCCTGTATAAGTAGTGTAAAATACTCAAATTTTGAGAAAAATAACATCCATCCAAAAATTAGGGCAAAAACTAAAATTTCTTGGTAAAAAATTTTAAAAATTGAGGAAAAATATACCAAGCAGCAGCACCGGTGTACCTAGGGTTGAAAGAATCAACCAGTAGCAAAGGTCGAAGAGGGAGAAAGAGATAGCAACAGCACCTAGGTAGCAGCTATTCTTTTTTATCGAAAAGAGAGAGAGATGGGGGAGAGATCAATTGGTTTTGATCAAATGGTTTAATAAAGTCTGAATGGTTTTGTGATGAACGGTCTAGATTTAGGTCATCCGATCGAACGGTCATGATGGGGACGTGTGGAAGGAAACGTCCCCCCAAAAAAAATTGGCAATTAACCGCCAAATACTTGGCATTCTCGTCGAGCTATTTGGGACGGTAATGTGAATTATTTGGGACATAAAGTTTTATTAGTCCCTAATAGATATCCATTTTGACAACCTATCCCAAAAAAATACTACTTTTTTGTTACCAAAAATATAGCCATCCCTAGAACAATATTTTTAGGACGTTTTAGAATAATGTTCCTAATAGTGTCGTCCCAAAAAGGCACTTGTTTGTAGTACGTAGATGGATTTATGGAGACGGCATACATGATCTAAAAAGTTATGATCAACAAAACCAGGCGGCTGACTTATATAAACTTCCTCATCGAGGATGCCATGAAGAAAAGTATTATTAACATCAATCTGGAGAAGAGGCCAGCGAAATTGAGTTATGAGTGCAAAGACAAGACGGATTATGGAAGCTTTGGCGATGGGGCTGTGGGTTTCGTCGAAGTCTATACCATCTTATTGGTGATAACCTTTCACGATTAGACATGCCTTTATTCAGTTAATACAGCCATATGGTTATTGTTTTATGTGGAACACCCATTTGGAACCCATAAGTATGATTAAAGGGGAAAGGTACAAGAGTCCATGTTTGGGCCAACAATAGAGCGAAAACATCATCATACATGGCTTTTCTCCATGCAACATGTTTTTGAGCTAAAGTGTAGAAAATAGGGGTGGGTGGTATGGCAAAAGATATGATAGTTGGAGGTATGTGATGTTTGGAGGCATCATAGACTTAGGTTTGAAGATGCCCTGTTTAGATCAAGTTAATATGGGGTGTATATTTATGGGTTGTTGGAATGTTGGTGGGGTTGGGGCGGTGGATGAAACTTGAGAGGTAATATGATGAGTATGGAGAGTGAAATTGGATAGAAGATGTAGAGGGGGGTGATGAGGTGTTAGTGGATGGAAGAGAGCCTGGTTATTGGATGGCATTAGGTTGGTCAGTATTCTTTGGGGAACTGGAGTTGGAAAGGGAACATGCACAGGTAAGTGGGGGAACAAGTGTACATGGAGTAGGTGATAAAATGGGCATGGGAAGAGGTTTGGAAAGCTAAGCAAAAGGAAAATATGACTCGTCAAATTCAATATGTCACGAGAAGAGAATCTTCTGTGTATCCAGATTGCAATACATGAACCCCTTGTAAACAGTGATGTAACCAAGAACACACAAAGCTTTCTCTTTATGAGATGAATATGGTCTCATCCATGGAAAACAAGCGTAGCCAAAAACATGAAATATCGAATAGTCAGGTGGTTTCTAGTGTAAGAGCTCAATATAGAGACATTGTCGAGTAATGGAGACGGTAGTCTATTTATAATATAAAGTGCACCAAGGAATGTGTCCATCCAGAATTCAAATGGAACCGAGCATTGCCATCAATGTTCTGTCCATATCAATAATGTCTCGATGCCTGCGCTTTGATACACCATTCTGCTCCAATGTATGAGGCCAAGTATAATGGTGATCAATGTCATAGTGTTGCAGTAAGGATTCAAACTTGTTGCTGACATATTCTACTTCGTCGTCTATACGAATGATTAATAGTGGTTCCAACTGATTTTCAAATTTTTATTTAAATCAAGAAAAACCTTTAGTACATCGAATTTTAGATATAGAGGATAAATCTAACAAAATTTACATATATCATCAACAACTTTAACAAGTATGAAAAAGCAGAAGTACGTGAAAAAGGGGAGGGACCCCAAACATCACTATGAATAAGTTTAAGAGGAAAATAAGTACATGATTCAGAGGAATAAAAAGGAAATTTATGGATTTTGTCTAAATGACAAGCTACACACTTAAACAGAAGGAAAAATGGAAGAATGAAAGGAGAAATAAAGATTTATTCGCTTTATGGATGGATCGCAAAACTGAAGAAGAGGCACGTCCTAAACTTTTGTGTCATAGAACAAACGTGACTATAGAGGCAAGTACAAAGGATGAGGAAATGACAAAGGTTGATAGTAAAAAGGAAGTTGTGTAAAGGCCCTCATAATCAAATTCTTGTAGAGAATGATATCCGATTGAAGATCCTTGATAACAAGAAAAGATGGATCAAATGTTAGAGAGCATTTATTATATAGAAGAAATTTATGGATGAAAAGCAAGTTATATTGTATATAGGGAAGGTAAAGAATATCTTTAGACGAAAGGAAGATGAAGGAATACAAATAACAGATGAACCAATGTGAAATATTTGGAGACGCTCACCATTGCCAACAGAGAGAGCATCAGTACCAGATTAGCGAAACTTGATGGAGAGGTTGCTCAAGTCGTTGGTGACATGGTATGTGGCACCGATGTCTGCTATCTAGTCATTGGTATGAGGCCGATGGCAAGAGGCTATTGCTGCAAGTTTTAAAGGAGACGACTTTGCTTGATAGATAAAATTTATGTGATGATAGCATTCTAATGTTGTGACTAAATTTAAAGCATATTTGGTATTGTCGCTGGGTTGAAAGGTTAGAGGGAGGTGACGAAAGGATGCCAGGGACGGTATGTGGTGGAAAGGAAGGGTATGTGTTACAAGAAAAGGGTTTTCAAGGATTGTAGTAGTTGGAGTTTGGATCATGAGGTTTGTAGTTGGGATTGTAGTTATAGGATTTGCCTTTGTAGTTGGAGTTGAAGGGTGTTGAATGATTATTTTTTGAGGCATTTTTGTTGGAGGTGGAAGAAGGTTGCAGCGCATAAGTGGAGGAGTCAGTATTGTGCTACAATTTATTGCGCTCATTCACTATTATTTCTTCATCAAGGATAAGATTGTGAAGCTTGTCAACTGTAACTACATTGGTGCGAACGCGAATGGAAGTGATAAAGGCATCATACTCAGATGGAAGACCCTTTAGCATGTAGAACACCAAGTTTACATCATCTACAGGTCTATCGACAACTGCAGGGCTATCAACAACTTGCATAATTTCCTGTAGGTATTCAGGGATGGATTGGGTAGTCTTCTTTATTTCTTAGATTTTGGATTGAGTGAGAGTGTGAAATATGGGGAAGCTCTTCTCAATAACGCTCAATACTTCCTTAGAGGAGTTACAACCAACCAAACAGGGCATAATTGATTCATATGGGGAGGCATTTATTCATATAAGGAGTGTTTGATCTTGGGTTACCAATTCCTCATATTTTGGGTTGATGATGGAAGTAGACCGACCTGCATCGTCATTACGAAATTAAGGTGGACATGTGGGAGAACCACTACAAAAATTTATCGATTTAACGACAGCTATATCCGTCAACAATTCGTCGGTAAATGTAATTACCGACGGATAGCCGACGGATATTGGTTAAAAAAGGTCGTCGGGAAAAGCCCCGTCGCTAACTACAATCCGTCGGGAAGTTGTCGCCCGACGACGAATTAGCGACGGACTGCCGCCAACCATACTTGTACAGTTTGCGACGACTCACCGACGGATTACCTTCAAATCACGTATCAAAAAAGTAATGACGTATCACTTACCGACGGACATATCTGTCGCTATTTGGTTGGTAAATGCGTATCAGGGAGTTTCTAATACGCAAATTCCATCTCCAATCAGTCGCGAATGGTCGCTAAGTTTTGACGGATTAGCGACAGAATACCGACAGCATATCCGTCGACCCGATTCTGTGAATTATTCATATTTCCAAAACATTGGCGACGAATAATCCGTCGTTATTCCGTCGTAAGTCATCGCTAGACCGTCGCCACTCGGTCAGTTTTATAGCGACGGATTATCTTTCGCCAATATCCGACGAAACATTATGTGTTTTATCGACTACTAGCGATGGCGTACCGACGTATTATCCGTCGACCCTATCCTGTAAATCTTTCATAATTCCAGAACCTTGGCGACGGATAACCAGTCGGCGTTTAGTCACGCATCCGTCGCTAACTGGAAATCCCCCAGTTAGCAACGGCTATTCCGTCGGTAATGGGTCACCACTCCGTCGGTAGCTAGGAATTTTTCGAAAAAAAATAGCATAAAATTGGACATTCCCAATATACACAATTCTAATATACAAAACACACAAATAATCCTAAGCATTCCCAATATACACAATTCCAATATACAAAACACAAGAAATTCCAACGCACAAATATCCCAAGCATTCAAATTGTTCACACAAAACACATAAATATTCAATATTTAAACACAAATATTCAATATTCAATATTAAATAAAAAGAAAAATCGACTTCGGCCTCAGCAAAGACCGCAAATCAGACGATGAATCCTCACAGCCAGGGATCATAGTTGCATTGAGGCATGTACCATTCTATCAGCTACTTTGTATAAGAAGACTCAATCTAGTTGAGGTATTCGGTAGGGACATGAGGGTCAGTCCCAATGCTACTACTCTCTGACGGTGGCTCCTTCTTAACTTCAACCTTGGGAGCAATCTCTTCTTTGATGGTCATCGGTTCTTCCTTGACCTCGACCTTTGGTAATACCTCCTCCTTAACAGTCACCGGCTCTTGTTTGACGAACGGAGACAGTATCTCTTCCTTCATGAGAGCCTCCACCTTCGACATGGGTACTGCAATAGAGTCAAAGAAAAGTTAGCAACAGAGTCAAAGAAAAGTCAGCAAAAAGGACTTAGAAGTCCAACATGAGCATCTAAGCCGCATCAGAATCTCTGGCGCATCAACTGGGATGAAACCCATGCGTGTCAGCCTAAGCACATCTACATGAGGCGGCTCATCTACAGTTGGGTTACCCCAACATCACTGCAACAAAGACCAAGGCAAGAGAATACCTACTGAGAACTTTCGGGCAAACGTCGGCGTGGGTCGCCCTAACGACGGGGACTTCCTCCGTGTCGACCTCCAAGGGTTCCTTGCCTCGACCCCTTCCTCGGCTAGCTGCACCGCCTCGGGGAGTCTTGGAATCCATCTCTCTAACAAAGAAAAGAAGGATATAATTAGTTCAATCTGTATCGTAAGACAAACTAAACATAATTTGGAGAAAATCTATTAGCCAGGGAGCCGACTCCGTAAGACAAACTAAACATAATTAGTTCAATCTGTATCGTAAGACAAACAAACATAATTATGTGTGTGTGTTTGTGTATGTGTGTGTATGTGTGTGTGTGTTCTGACCCCCGCGGCCAGCCACCCCCGCGGCCAGACCCTAACCCCCCCTCCCGCAGCCCACCTCCAAATAAACACACAAAACACACAAATAATACCAAGCATTCAAATTGTTCACACAAATCACACAAATATTTAATATTTAAACACAAATATTCAAACTCCAAGTAAAACCCATAAATAAGTCTACCGAAAATAAACTCGGTCAAAAATCATATATATATATATATATATATATATATATATATATATATATATATATATTATCCTCTACGTAGGTGCAGAGAGATCTTCCTCCTCAGCCACTGCGCATAAGTATGATCCACGCCAGCAAGATCAATATCCAGAGGAGATGGATGACTGGAACTCCCGGTGCAACTGCCCTCTGGTGCCACCTCCTCGGCATCAGGAGGTGGCACTACCTCCTTAGCAGCAGAAGGTGACACTACCATCTCATCAGCAGGTACAGGCACTACCGACTCAGCAATAGGTACCACTACCGATTCAATAGCAGGAGGTGGCACTATCTCCTCAGCAGCCGAAGCTGTCTCTCTCAAACGACATCCTCGGATCTTGGGTGTCATCTGGTAAGATTGATAGAAATATGGAGATTAATTAGGGATTAAACAAAATAACAATATTAGACGTGTAATGTAGAAGATTCATTGTTGTATTGAAATGACAGTATTAGACGTCCTCTGCGTCCTCATCTTCCTCTTTCTTCTTATCTTCGCTTTTATCTATTTCATTTTCCTCTTCGGATACTTTAACCTCTTCGGATACTTCAACCTCCAACGGTGAATAATGACCCTCAGCAGTCTTGCCTTAAACTTGAAGCCATTAACGACATAGCCTGACAGTACGGAATGAGTCTCACAACCAGAATATAGAGGAGTAGAGAAGGCCCCCTCTCTGACCCCCCTCTACTTTCCTGCTTCTTATTCGACTCTCTCATATGATATCCATCTCAACTAAAGAGTAGAGAAGTTGTAAAATATTAATATTAACCAAGGATCGGTATCGGAATCGGTATCATCATGAATCTCATGGCTTGTTCTATAAGAGCATTATATAAAACCAAACGTGTGAATCAGATCTTCATATTCTAATATTGTGAATGTGAAGCTCTGCTTCACGTTTGGTTTTATATTATGCTCTATTAGAACAAGCTATGAGATTCATGGTGATATTAATTTCGATACTGATCCTTGGTTAATATTAATATTTTCACACTTCTCCACGCTTTGGTTGAGATGTATATCATATGATGCAGAATAGGATACCTCATGACCCGAATAAGAAGAAGGGAAGTAGGGAGGCTCACTCTATACACTCATTCGCCTACGATATACACTCTATACACTCTTACTTATGCAAGTCTTTTGAGGTAGTCAGGATTATACTAGATTTTCGAAAAGATCTATAACTCTGATAGGCCCAAAAGACTTGGCATAAGTAAATTTAATTTTCAACACTTACCTATCTACTACTAAGATATCTTATATATATCCTTCTAGGATACTCACTCTATACCGTTATCTTAAATTTGATTTTCAACACTTACCTACCGCCTAGACACTGCCTAGACGCCTAAGCGATCAATATCGATACTCATAGAAATAGTCTGATACCGATACCGATACCCAGAGGGTACATTGATACAACAATTATTCTCATGCAATATATACAGCCTTATTAACAAATACACAATTATTGAAATACAATATTTATTCAAATACAACATTTTTCAAATATAAAATAATTTAAAATACAACAATTGTTTAATATAGTACCTATAACTGTGTCCACCTTTCCCATGGAGTCAGTATGATAGATACTTTCATCTTCGTTAAAGAGTTGGTACAGAGATGTGTTAGTCTGTCACCCCCGTTTTCCGTTTTACGTATTTCAGTATACGTGTACGGAATTCTGAACCATATTGTGACTTGTCTTAACTAGCTAATCTTGGTTTAATCTTGCATTGGTTTGATATTGGCATGGCTTGGTTTTGGTTTGGCTTGGTTGGGTTGGTTCAACATGTGACCCCTCCCTTTAAAAGCTACCAACCCCTCTCTCTCTCTCCTCATTTACTTCTCCTTCTTCATTTATTTCTTCATCTTCTTCCTCTTAACTTCTCCACGTACCAAGAGAGGCTTAGGCAAGTGCAACTTGCTTCATGGAGGAACTCTATTTTTATTGTTCCATTGTCTTCCTCACGGGATTCTAAGACACTTTAGTACTTAGCATTTTTAATTTTCATGGTTTATTTTTTGTAGATCTAAGCTTGTTGTATTTTCAGATTTCTTGGGTTTTGATCTATCAAACTTTATTATTTTTAAGTTTTGATTATTCTATGTTGTAGAGAAGTTCATTCTACCCTATTTTGACCTATGGAAGTTCAAATTTGGACTTACATTGAAGGTTCTATGGAGCTTGGAAGCTATGGGTTCCATGGCCATCCTTCTCAGATTTTTAGAGATGGATGGGTCCCGTCGACCCAGCATCATGGATGGGTCCCCATCGACCCTGCCGTATAGATGGGTCCCCATTGACCCAGCCGTATGGATGGGTCCCCATCGATCCAGCCGTATTGATGGCACCCCATCGACCCTGCCGCATAGATGGCACCCCATCGACCCTGTCGCATGGATGGGTCCCCATCGACCCAGCCGCATGGATGGGTCTCCATCGACCCAGCTGCATAGATGGCACCCCATCGACCAGCCACATAGATGGCACCCCATCGACTCTGCCGCATGGATGGGTCCCCAGCGACCCAGCCGCATGGATGGGTCCCCAGCGACCCAGCCGCATAGATGGCTCCCCATCGACCTTTCCATATGGATGGACCCCCATCGACCCTGCCGCATGGATGGGTCCCCATCGACCCTGCCGCATGGATGGGTACCCATCCACTGCCGTATGAGACTCCATCCACCCTTGGCCGCATAATACCTATTTTGGCTATTTTCTTGTCCTATTTGGCTGATTTGTTGTCAGAATCTCTCCATACTTCCAACATAGAAGTTGTAGATCTTTTCATTGGCTTCTCAATCTTTATAGTGGCCTGTTAAGGCGCACTCTTAACAAGTAACAAGTAACATGACACGATAATAGCCTGTTAAGGCACACTCTTAATAAGTAACTTGACATGATTACTCTTAAATAGTGACCCGTCGTGATGCACTCTTGACAAGAAACCTTGACATGATAATTCTTGAATGGTGGTCCGTCGTGATGCACTCTTGACATGATAAGTAATCTTGACAGTCGCCCGTCATGGCGCACTCTTGACAAGTAATCTTGATAAGTAAGTCTAACATGTAATCTTGAATGTTGTTGCGACGGCTATCTCGACTTGCTAGTAAATTCTCATCATGACACCGTAGGTGATTGTATTGATTGTGCTTGTATAAGCTACCAGTCTTGTCTCGTATCATGTCTAGGACTTGTATTCCTGGTTACCACGATCAAGGATTCATACTGAATCGGACTAGGTTAATGACTAGATTGATCAAGTAGTTCATATAGAGAGGTATTCCGGCTAAAAGCAATCCCGTTGTCTTGGCGCCTTATCTGATGGACTTGTAGCCTGCCGACGAGTAGGGCACATTTTCAGCTCACTGTCATATGGGGCACTTCATGAAACGATTACTATGCACACTGTCATGTGTTGCACTCAAGTCACCTAACAAGTCATGATAACTCTTGGCATGAACCTTGCGTCTGGATAACCTGGATAGTCTGCAGGGCTTGTGGGCGTAAGGATACCTTATTGTATCTTGCTAAGTAACTAGGCTTGTGCTAACCCTAGTTAGTTTAAGTAGCAAGCCTTACACTTTGATTGGCCGTGAATGTTGGATGGAGTCCCATCTTGTCTAGTCTTGCCTTGATCCAGTACATGGCTATCTCAGGACATGCTTGTGTATGCTTTACTTTACGATAATTGGTTAGAGACTAAGTTCTGTTCAGATGAAGGGTTACAACCCCGGTACTTGTTTGGTTTACAGGTTGTAACTTGGTTACCGGAATAGTCCTTTAGTTATTTATCGTTTATCACCCTGTTTTCTCTAACTCATGTCTTTTATCATCGTTTATGTTTTCATGTGCTAATGTGCTGGTTTTAGTTCTTAAGTGAAGCCTCCCTTGTGGCACTTGCTCTTTCTGGGGTCTGACCCAGCTGGTTTTGTATGGCCGGATTTTGGAACAGCTTTCGAGGATCTTCCAGCCTTCCTGCCAGATGGTGACCACTAGAAGAAACTCTGGCAACGAGTGGATTTTATTTTACTCTCCCACTCTATTGTAAAATTATTCTTTTGAGGTGTTTAGCCGCCGAACAAGTGTTAGCTCGTGTTGAATTTACATTCGTGTCTGCCTAAGGACTGTAACTGAAGAACAGATGGCAACTCTAGAGGGGGGTGAATAGAGTTTATAGCGATAATAGCCAATTAAAAATTTAACTCTTTCACAAGTAAAGATAATCAGAGTAAATGCGGAAGTAAATAAGGAGCGAGAAAGCATACGCAAACACGGCCGATTTTAACCTGATTTCCCTCGTGGAGGACTAGTCCAGGCCTGAGAACTCTAGCTCAGGATTAAATCTACTATTTGTGAAATAGTAGTTACATCCCGTGCCTTTTCTTCAGAAGAGCACGTCAACTTCTTACAAAGATCGCAGTGGCGATGCTTGGAATTTTCTAAGTGACTTCTTGAACTCTTGCACAAACTCCTAACTGAAAAATGCTGAGCACTTGAGGCTTAGGGTGCTTGTGGCTAGTAGATGAAGAAGGGTATGGCTTGCATTGAGCTTTAGAGAGAAGAGAAGAGAAGATTGGATGAATGAAAATGAGAGAATTCATGGCCTATTTATAGGATACCAGGTAGGCAGAATTCGGCCAGAATTCTGGTTGAAATTTTTAAAAATTTGGCCGTTGGACAACTTGCAACCAGCCGACCCTAAAAATTAGGGTGCTGATTTTAGGGGACAGAGTTCGGCCCGAACTCTGTCTCCAGAGCACAGAATGGGTCACTGGTCCAATGGGCTTATTTGGATGTATGTGGAGCTTTTGGATTTTGGATAGGGTATAGGTTAAGTCTCAGATGCTCAGCACAACTCAGCTTACATAAGTCTACACTTAATAAATTATAAAATACAGACTCAAAAATGACTTGCATTTGCAAAACTGAGCTGTCGTCTGACTTGTGCTGGATGTAGTCTTCATGTGTCATATTGAATTATCACAAGTATTATTTAGTCAATTCTATCAATATTTGGTTGACTGTGACTTTGTGTCAACAATTTCCCCCATATTGATAATTGACAAAATAATAATTGTATATTCAATATTCATACCTGGACACATTTAAGGACAAAAAGCATAGCTCTCCCGTAATCAGTGCCGAGCTTAAAAAATAGCTCCCCCGTAATCATTGCTTTGAATCTTGTTGGCCTGATAAGAACATTCTTCCAAAATCACAGATACAGAGACAAAAAATAATATGGAATATACAAATATCTCCCCCTTTTGGCATTTAGCAATTAACGATAATCAATTAAGAACTGGCAAGCACACCAAAAGATAATAGAAGAAACTGCATAGAAACTGATAAAACTACTAAATGTCTCAAAACTCACAACTCATAATAAGTCTAATACAATCAAAGTGCATAAAAGCAACTAAAATCCAAAGTGCAGAAAGAAACATAAGCTAGGATCCTCAGTAGCAGCAGCAAGTAGCAGTCCATATCCATCATCGAGCTCGTGAAGGCCCAGCGTCGTCTGATGGATCAGTGAAGGAACGACGAGGGTCCACGAAGGCTGCATCCGGATCCAAGTAGCGAATAACCCAAGGGTCATCGATACGATAGCCCTTATGACCAGGGTCCCGCTCCATAGGAATAGGCATGGAAGGATGGCGAGACATGGAGTACCGAATATCGTACAGCGAGTTGCTGATAGCACTCATCTGCAGGGTGATCCGGTAATCCAGCTGAGTCCAACGATCATCCTCTAAGGTGAAGCGATCGCGAAGCATGGTCTGAAGAGACTCGAGAGTGGCAGGAGGACGAGGAGGATCCTGTCCCAAAGGAGGGGCATCTGGCTCATCATCAGAATGCTCTGACACGACTGGTGAGCCAACGGCTGCCTGAAGCCTCCATGCCTTTGAAAGAAAGACATGGATAGGTAAGAACGGACACTCATCAAGAGGTATACGAAAAGCATGAAATACCATAGGAAGATATAAAGCATAAACCAAGGATCTTGGTTTCTTCCTATAATTAATCATCCAGTCCATCATTGTACGTGAAAGATTAAATGGTACATGAAAGTAGAGGTGATATAAGGCCGAGATTTCAAAGTAGGTGACTTCATCGGTGGAACCCGCTTTGGGTAGAATGGTGTTAAAGATAATCCGATGAAGTTCATAAAAATAGGAATTGAGATACATGGCCAAAAGCTTACGAGGACGTGTGTTCGGGGTACACAAGTCATCCGTGAAGCTTTCAAGTGAAGACCCATCGGGAAATTGAAACGATCGAGCTTCAACAAGCTTTTCCCATGAGTTTGGCTCTTGGAGTTCAAGGTATTTGGCCAAATCGAAATCATCAAACGAGATGTCAATTCCCGCAACCCGTGAATAAATATATGTATCATCATGAGTTAGGTTACAGTAGAACATTTGAATAGCACTACGATAAATGACCGAGTTGGTGGTGACAAGTTCGTCAAGGCAAAGGTCATGAAAAAGTACATCATATTGAGAGAAATTAGTAAAATTGATAGGGTGACCCGCAAACACCGGACGTGTCCGAAAATTACTAAACCAATCATTTGATGCGTCGAGTGATACAAATATTCGATCATCAAAAGTGTTTGGGTCATGTGGACGAGGTGGGTTGAACAACGGATGGATAGGTGGTTGTTGTTCAACGGGCGGTTCAACGCGAGGAGGAGCATTCGAAGAGGACGCTCCTTCGGTTCGAAGTCTCTTCCCGCGATTGAACAAACGTGGTGCCATAAAACAATAAAGATAATGGAGGAATTTAAAATAAGAAAAGTATTGAGATATACCTCAAAGTGATGATGAACAATGAAGGAGAATGGTGAAATATGCCTTCTCCTTGAGTTTGGGGAAGAGATGAGCTCTAGAAAGGATGAACTAAGGTTAGGGTTTTGAGAAAAAGTGTTTGGAGAAGTGGAAAAGGTGGCAATGGAGGCGAAGAGGTATGAGAGCACAAATATATGTGAAGGGTTCCAATTGGTCGGAACAAATATGGGCCATTGGATCAACATATGATCAGCGGCTGAGACTGCTCCCGGTTCTGGAACAGTCTGGCCGAATTTGGCCCCTGGTTAGGGCAGAGTTCAGCCCGAATTTTGGATCCTGGGAACAGAACAGGAATCAGGCTGAAAAATGATTCTAAGTTGAAAACGTCAAGAAAATTGATTTCGAAGCAAAGTGAGGTTGGAAACTCTACATTTCAGCATGTGATAAATAAAATGAACCATATAATAAACAAGGAATTATGCCATAATTCAATATTTTGAGACTGCCATGGGTTAGCTGTAGGGGTCGGATCCCAGCTAGCGGTAGTCCTGAGGACTAGTGCACCGTGTCGCTTAGTCTTTTACGCCTTGTTGTCAGAAGGACCCTTTCGGCTTGTACCCATAGCAATTTTATTATACAAGAATCAAGACATACTCGTTATTTATGCAAGTTTATTTTAATTAATAACAGCTTCATCCAAACCAAGTTCATGACAGAGAAAATTGAAGCGCTCTTCGGATAATGGTTTTGTGAAGAAATCTGCTAGCTGATGATCAGTGTCAATAAATTCTAAGTTAATAGTGCCATTTTGCTGATGATCACGCAAAAAGTGGTGACGTATTTCAATGTGCTTCGTGCGTGAGTGACAAATGGGGTTCTTAGTGAGATTTATAGCACTAGTGTTGTCACAAAAGGTTGGAATGTGCATAAAAGATAAATTATAGTCTTCAAGGGTTTGCTTCATCCACAGAATTTTAAATGATAGTCTTCAAGGGTTTGCTTTATCCACAGAATTTGTGCACAACAACGCCCAGCTGCGATGTATTCAACTTCTGTTGTGGATAGTGCGACATAATTCTACTTTTTGCTAAACCAAGAGACTAAATTCTTTCCTAATAAATGACACGTACCGCTCGTACTTTTGCGGTCGACCTTGCATCCGACGAAATCAGCATCAGAGTAACCAATGAGGTCAAATGATGTTGACTTGGGATACCATAGGCCCACTGTAATCGTACCCTTAAGGTATCGAAAGATACGCTTAACAGCAGTCATGTGTGATTCCTTAGGATTTGCTTGATATCGAGCATATAGGAAAACACTAAACATAATATCAGGGCGACTAGCAGTTAAATAGAGTAGACTACCTATCATACCTCGATACTTACGTTGGTCCATGGGTTTGCCGCTTTCATCCAGTTCTAGTTTAGTTGTAGTAGCCATTGGAGTGCTGATTGGTTTGACGTTGTCAAGGTCAAATTTCTTCAGCATGTCTTTTGTATACTTCAACTGACAGATGAAAGTTCCATTTGACATTTGTTTGACTTGCCGTCCAAGAAAGTAGTTGAGCTCCCCCATCATGCTCATCTCAAACTCCGTCTGCATACACTTGGCAAAATCTTAACTGAGGGTTTCATCAGTAGAACCAAATATAATATCATCTACGTATATTTGGACTAAGAGAATAGTGTCTTTAAAAGATTTTATAAAAAGTGTTGTGTCAATTTTCCCTTTAGAAAAACCTTTCTCAAGCAAGAAATTGCTTAGCCGTTCATACCAAGCTCTATGGGCTTGTTTGAGGCCATATAGCACTTTTTTCAGCTTGAAAACATGGTCGAGAAATTTGTGATTTTCAAAGCCAGGAGGTTGTTTCACATAAACTTCCTCCTTAATAAATCCATTCAAGAAAGCACTTTTAACATCCATTTGAAATAATTTGAAATTTTGAAAATTTGCAAATGCACAAAGTATCCGAATGGATTCCAATCTAGCAACAGGAGCATGTCTCATCACAGTCGATACCTTCCTCTAGGTTGTATCCTTGGGCTACTAGACGAGCTTTGTTGCATGACTGAACCATCTTCATTTACTTTGTTTCTAAAAACCCATTTAGTACCAATGATTGACTGATTAGCTGGTCTAGGAACGAGTTCCCATACTTGGCTCCTCTCGAATTGGTTGAGTTCCTCTTGCATAGCAGAAATCCAAAATTCATCATTAAAAGCTTCTAAAATGTTTTTTAGCTCAATTTGTAAAATAAAGGCAGTGCTAGCAATAGAGTCTCTTAATGATGATCTAGTAGTTACTCCACGTGAAACCTCACCTATTACCAAATTTTCTGGATGTGACGGCTTGAAAGAGAATTTCTTTGGCAAGCCCTCCAGAGAATTGGTTTCGGTTGTGGTATTCATTGGAGTAGAAGTTGATGGCTCAACATCATCATCAAGAGTAGCTACTGCACTGTTATCTTCATCAAAAGTCATATTTGTAGACACTTCCACAATTAATGAGCGTTTGTTAAAAACTCTATATCCCTTGCTCTTGGCAGCATAGCCAAGGAAAATACCATCGTCAGGTTTGGCATCAAATATGCCTAAGTTGTCTTTGGTGTTAAGGATAAAACATCTACAACCAAAAACTCTAAAATAAGAAACATTTGAGGTTCTTCCAAACCAAAGCTCATAGGGTGTTTTCTTTGTAATAGGAGGAATAAGCACCCTATTTAAAATGTGGCATGTTGTACTGACAGCTTCAGCCCAAAAGTATTTCGAAAGTGAAAACTTGTTCAACATGACTCTAGCCATATCGCCAAGAGTCCTATTCTTCCGCTCCACAACACCATTTTGTTGAGGAGTTCTTGGACAAGAAAACTCATGACCAAAACCATTAGAATCACAAAACTTTTCAAAATCTGTATTTTCGAATTCGCCTCCATGATCACTTCGGATTCGAGTAATCATGTAGCCTTTTTCGCTTTGAATTTTCTTAACAAAAGTCTTGAAAACCGAAACAGCATCGCTTTTATTGGTAAGAAAAAAACCCAAGTAAATCTAGAAAAATTATCAACAATGACAAAGGCGTAGAGTTTTCCACCAAGACTGACTCTACTAGGGCCAAATAAATCCATATGAAGAAGTTGCAAAGGTCTAGTAGTACTTACAGATTTTATGGAATGAAATGAGGACTTAGTTGCCTTATTCAATTCACATTCGGCACAAACCGTGTCCTTTTTGAATGTGATGTCGGACAAGCCTCTAACTAGCTTCTTAGTCGATAGCCTGGATATAGTATCCATGTTGGCATGACCAAGACGCTGGTGCCATAGTAATCTTTCATCCTTATGAGCATATAGGCATCTACCTGTATTGTTAGTATCTCTAGACAAATAAAAAAATATAAATATTATCCTCTCTTATCCCTTCAAAAGCAATGTCTCTCATTGACCTATCATAAATAAAGCATTTATTTTGTCCAAAGTTAATGTCATATCCATGGTCAGCAAGATGACTAATGCTGAGCAAGTTATGCTTTAACTCGGTCACTAGGCAGACATCCTTTATTATGGGAGAGGGAGGATTACCAATAATACCATTACCTATAATATACCCTTTTAGGTTGTTACCGAAGGATACATATCCTTCTCTCTTCATCGATAGTGATGCGAAAAGATTTGCGTCTCCCGTCATATGCCGTGAGCATCCACTATAGAGAATCCACTTACTCTTAGCTGAGGAGGGAAGGTCCACCTACATCAAGAGTAGATGTGACCTTTGGTACCCAAGTTCTTGAGGGTCCTGAAAAGTTAGTTTTCGAAAACCATGTATATATCTTTCTATCTACTAATCTTCTAATTCTACATTGTGGTGAAATGTGTCCATATAAACCACAATAAGTACATATAGCATTCCTACTTATGTTAGGAGCATGCATATGATGTCTATGAGTAGAGTGATGTGGAGTAGCATGATGATATATAGAGTTAGCATGGTGATGATGTATATATGTAGAGTGATGTGGAGCAGTACGGTGATAATGTCAATATGGAGTAGCATGGTGATGATGTCTATATGGAATAGCATGGTGATGATGTCTATATGTAGAGTGATGGTGATTTTGTGCAACATAGTGATGGTTGTATCTATGTGTAGCATGATGATTCTGTGACATATGAGAATTATTTCTACGTGCATGTGGTTTGTGTGCTTAATGAAAGTGTGTGTATATGTAAGCATGATTATGAGCTGCAGGTGGATGACATGGTTGACTTGTATGAGTAGTGTCATGCTTTGTGTGTGTCTCATGTGATTGGGTTTGAGGTTGAGCAACCTGTTTTCCCAATTTAGTCTCTAATCGAAGCCTGCAGTTCAGTAACCTTAGCATTCAAACCATGTATCTTAGTAATAGAAATCTTGTGTCTACTCTTTTCTTCTGCAAGCTCCGTATTGAGTGCTGTGATTTCTTGTGTTTGTTGTTCAATGCATGCTTCGGCATCATGTAAGCTTATTTTAAGCATAGATACCTCATTTGTGACATCCGTGGGTGAAGTGTCCCTAATGTTATCAAGCAGTAAAGAAAGTCTTTGAATTTCGACTTCATGACTTTTGATCTTTTTCTTGGCATGTTTATACTTACCAATGACCTTTTTGTGATCATCAAGTAAATCGGTGAAAGCATCGCCAAGTTCATCAAAAGTGAAATCATCAAGAGTTTCGTTTGATACCTTGTCAGACGTTGCCATTAGGAACACGTTTGTAGCGTCTTGAGGAGAGTCCTTTTCTTCCTCGGAGTCACTAGCTTCGCTTTTATGCCAAATGCTTGTGTTGGCATATTTCTTTGAGGAAGTCTTCTTGTATGGTTTTTCATAACGGTTGCTCTTCTGTAAGAATGGACAGTCTTTTCGGACATGTCCCGTCTTCTTACAACCATAGCAGGTTGGCTCTTCTTCGTCATCTTCTTGTGGTTCCTTTTTTCTTCGGTTGAAGCGAAGGAATTTCTTGAAGTTGCGGACAAGGAGAGCTTGATTATCACCTTCTGAGTTGTCGTCATCCGTCTCTTCGGGGTCAGCCCTCCGTCGGTGAGCTTTGAGTGTGATCTCCTTAGCCTTAGGAGCAGGCTCTTCGAAGTCCTTGAGGTCAAGCTCATGAGTCATCAGCTTTCCCATCAAGGTCTCCATGGACATGGTTGTGAGATCATTTCCTTCTATGATGGCTGTCACCTTAGGGTTCCAAATCTTTGGTAGCCCCTAAGTAGCTTGCGAATCTTCTTGTGATTTGAATATTGTTTGCTGAGCGAAGATAGGGGATTGATGTTGTCGAGGAATCTTGTGAACATTTGCGTGATCGTCTCATTTGGCTTCATCTTGAAAGCCTCATATTCTTGAGTGAGACGGCTTATCTTCGATTCTTTGACTTGGGTGGTTCCTTCATGCGTCACTTCTGGAAGTCTCCATACTTCGTGAGAGGTGGTGCATGTTGAGACCCTGTTGAACTCATTCCTGTCTATAGCACAGAATAAAGCATTAATAGCTCTCGCGTCTAGACTTGCCTGTTTCTTCTCCTCGTCAGAATATTTGTCATGTAATTTCTCAACGAGATCACCATTGACAACTATCCTGGCGGGCTTTTTGTAACCATCGGTGACTGTCATGACCCGCACCCTCTTTTTGGATACGAGACGTGTCCAAGCCAGCCTACGCCGCAGAGTCGGCGGTAGAACGCTGTCAAGCCCGCAAGAAAATAAATGCTCAAAATATCATATCTGCTGCTCATTCACATTTCTAAATTTATTACAACAGTTACAACATTTATATTTAAAGGAAAATACAAATTTTACAATTAATGAAATATGAAACCACTGCTATCTATTTCTAGGTTGTCATCAGCATACCCAAGCCTTCCCCAGTTTTAAGAGTGATCGCGGCTAAACCTGAAAAATGTTGGTTTCCAGTCAGGAATAGAATAAGTACACAAACCGACGGCAATGCAAAACATAATAGAATCGAAAAGACATGAAAATAGCATATGGAATATGAAAGCTAGTAAGAAAACTGATGACATAGCACGATAGAGAAATAAACAAGGAAAAACTACTAAAAGACATCTATCTAGGTGGTTTGAAATATCCTTTTCGATATGTGAATGGCTAGGGGGTAAATAGGGCTCACTGTACGTGTCGTGTGCAGTTGCTATCGTGCAAGAATAGACTCATGGAAAAGTGCTGGGTGGTTCACATGTTTACTAAGATATTTTCCCTTCCGACTACTCCGTGTGACGAGCGTGTCAACAAGCAGCAAGATATATGTATAGACATGAAATGAAAAGACTACTATGAATCGAAAAACAATCAGAAAGTGCACTTGCCTGAGGTCCTTAGCTGGAGAAACCAATAAATATATACCATTCAAAGAGCCACAATCAGTCAACACATACAGAAGTCTCCAGATGCTGAAACAAATAGTACCAACATTCTCAGAATAGTCAAATTAGCTAGCATTGCCTGTCCTTAAGTCCAATTCTGGACACAGGGGCAAAACGGTAATTTCAGGCAAAAATGATGTCCGCCGTTGGACCCGCTTTGCACCGAAAAGCGTGCCAGAGTCAACGGTCTCTAAAGTCGTCGAACTACATGTCTACAGATCCAATTTTTCGATACGAACCCAACCGTATGTCCAGAGTTGGATTCCGGCGGGCCGTGCACAAAATCGCCCGTTGAGTTGAACCGTGGGGCCCACAAAACGGTGATTTTATCAACGGTCTCAGAATCGGACCAAACTTGGCATACAGGACCAGAAAAATGATACGATCCTGCTGGCGTAAGTTTCGTCTCGATTTGACGAGCGTACACAAAGTAATTGAAGAATTTGCAAAGTGCACGATACGGTGAATTTTGAAGGATACGCATCAAATTCGTCGCGCACACGCGACCAATTTGAATTCCGTCAAAGCCCACACGACCACGAAGCCGTTACGCAGCTTTCGATGCCTTCGGTTCACGACCATGTCACCCGAAATGGAGGGACGGACGTCGTGTGGATGAATTTTTCAAGTTTCCAAAACAGTTTTAAACATGTTTTCATTGATTTTCTAACTGATTTATACTGCTGCATACTCATCCATAATTAAAACTATAAATTGGGTTTCCATGCCCTATATGTTGTCTAAAATGCCTTCAATTAGTTTTTCGAATCGTGCATGGTTTGGGCTAAAACTGGCCGCAAACTAGAGTATTTGGACTGGTTCACGTGTCCTGTTTCAACAGGTTTTCCTCCGACTTTGCGTCGATTTCTCGACCAATCTAAGGCAGTTACCTACAAACTAATTGGACAAGTTTAAAAAAGGTTATATCGGGTTCATACCAGAGTTTGCAGATCGACAAATGATCTATCGTGCGTCGCAAAAATGCGTCGCGAAGTTGGCGCGGTTGCTGTCGTCGTTCTTGTTTCACGCGTGCTGTCTGCTCGGGTGTGCGCACGCATGGCTGGGTCTGGGCGGCGCTCCGGTGAGTAGGGGCGGCGCGCCTGGTGGCGGAGCGCGCGCAGGGCAGGCGCGCGTGGCTAGGGTATCGGTTCTTTTAGGGTTTGGAGTTTTCTTGCGTATGTGTGCGTATATATACACAGAGAAACGGGAGAACAGGGAGTTTGGTCGGGCTGGGGAATAAGCTATATGCTTGTATGGGCTGCTCGGGTTGGACCAATACTGATGTGCTTGGGGAAAGGCTGAGGCTGTGGGAGAGTGTTGTAGGCCGGCTGACTTGGGCCTGGGCCATGGGCTCGGGCCTGGCTTGGTTTGCATTCCATTTCTTTTGTTTTTTTTCTTTTCTTATTTTATTTCTATTTTCTATTTTATACTAATACATATATTTATATGTATATATATACGCATAAATACCTATGCATATGTATACGTACATATATACGTGCATATACATATATATATAATATATATATATACACACATATACATTAATATATATATATATATATATATATATATATATATATATATATATATATATATATATATATATATATATATATATATACATGCACTTCTATATAATAAATTTATCTATATTTATTCATACACTCTTATATACCGATATTTATATCTAAACTACTCATATAACCAAATATATTCCAAAATATTATTATATATCTAGAATGACATCCATATTTATATATATATATATATATATATATATATATATATATATATATATATATATATATATATATATATATATATATATATATGTGTGTGTGTGTGTGTGTGTGTGTGTGTGTGTGTGTGTATATATACACACACATAAAAAAAAACAAAAAATATATATATATATATATGTTTGTGTATATATATATATATATACACACATACATTAATATATATATATAATTATATATATATACAATTACACACGTATTTAATATTTATTTATATTTACGTACCAATACACACATATATATAATATTTATATATACTTACACTCACATTCACACATATATAATATTTATTTGACAATAAAATAATATAACCAATAAAATAGTAATATTAAATAACAATCCCAATAAAATAATAAAAATAATAATAATAATAATAAAATTCAATATACCCATAATAGGTATTGCATCTACTTGAAATATGTCTACATGGGTGCATTTGATCTCACTACATGCCTCCAAAGGCTTGGATTCGGTTCGGACCCAATTCGGGCTAAGTTGGTACAATCGGGTCATCTAAAATCAATATATCTAATTAATAAATAAATAATTCATCGGTAAGGGTTAAGTCGCAACTTGGCCTGATTTTCTTAGTTGGGACATCACTATGGCTCGGCCTTCCCTGGCATGGCTAATACACTAGTCTAGGCACGCTAATGCACTATCAGTGCCACGATTTCTAGTCATCTTGTACTCCAAATTTAGTCATGATTAAAAATCATCTACCGTAACAATTAATTAAATAATTATTTACAAAAAAATCTAAAATTATCATTTAAATCAAATAAATAATAAAAAAAATATTTTGAAAATTTTTGGGAAGGGAGGCTACAAATCAACCCACCTTAAACTAATTTCGTCCTCGAAATTCTAATTCGTAACTATTTCTTAAAATTTTAAAGTTCTTAATCTCCTCAAATTTAATTTCTCCAAAATATTTCATGGCCTTCTCTAGTCGTTTGGTACTTACGAAATCTCGAGGACTTCTACCTACCTTTGGTCACACTACTCCTCAAAACACAGTCAGTAAAATCATATAATCTTCTAACTAGTGGCTAATAATTCTACAGAAAAATATCTAGGACATATGGTACTTATAATCCTCTCGTACCTATCAAGCAACCCAAGATTTAACTAGTAATAAACTTACACAAGTAGCTAAGAAATATTGGTAAATTCTAATAAACATGACCATTCGGCACTCTAAAATAGGGAGGACAGATAAATAAATAAAATAATCGAGAGCTGTTATGAAGTTTCAAGAACTGCGGAGAGTATTATATGATGCGGGTAGAAATTTTACGAACCGTTGACTTATTTGCTAGATTAGACTACTCTAGTCTAGTCACTTGCTAAATCATAGAACACTTGTTTCTTAGAGGGGCTTGCAATCTGTGCGATACCAAAATTCTGTTCTCGAAGTTCTAAATGACATTCCAAAATAGGACTGAATTAGAGAAATCAAGATTGTGGTCTTAGTGGGTTCCCTATTTGGGTATCAGTCGATGGTTGGATGAACATTGGATTTCAATCAATATGGATTGGACAAGATCCCAATGATAAAACTATGTCTACTAAGTTTGGGTAACCTAGAATAGGCTTTAACGCAAGTGGTTGAGCTAGTTGCCAGTCAGGTTGGTTGGCTAAGTTTCTAAAGTCCACAATGCACCTTCGGTGACCTTTGTGTTTAAGTAGCACAAGAGGCCTCTATCAAGTGGCACACTAGTGACGTGTGCATAGTGGACTTCGAGTAGATCACAACCACATATTGGGTCGAATGTACTGAGTCAAGGTTGAGGATCTAAAGAGAGTCGAGAAGTATGTCGGTATTACGGTAAGGGTCATAACTAATCTTTTTAGACCCGAAAGTCGTACCAAAAAATAGAGTACGAGGGGACGGGTTTGAGTGGGACATGATATACCTAGATGAAGGTGGACTCGTCTAGAGCTTGTATATAAAATTTGTTGGAAGGTAACCACTGGTCTCGTGCTCCGAATATTAATGACACGGCCGGGGATACAAAATGATCTAAAATGGAAAGTAGGAGTCCAAGGGGCAATAATTACTATCCTAATGAAAGTTATTCTAATCAATCGGTAATCCTGGTATATCCTAAAAATTTTAGAAGGCTTACAGTCTACCCACCTTAGAAGCTAGGACAGGATTTTAGGAATAATGAAGCTAGAAGAATTTCAAAAGTTCGGATATTGTACCACGACTCTTGTTAATAAAGAATAAGGCACGGCATACGGGATACGGTAGATATAAGTCAAGTCAAGGGTCGTTCCTCAATAAATGGAAAACGAGTGCGTGTGCAATGATATATGATCGATAAAATAGGATGACCTACTCATCCACAGTATATATGAGTTGTCGACGGGGTAACCAACTCTAAGGCACATCATATGAAAAGATTTCTAACAACTGAGTCGTAAATTTCTATTGGGGTCAAACCTGTCGGACTATTGTCACAAGGGTTCTAGTTGAAGCAAGCTTCAAAAACAAAAGATTAGAGGCTTACAATAATTGGTCTCCTGAGCATAGGTAGTCCCCTAGGTTGGCATTTGGTCAAGGAAAAGATCCTAATCATTCTCGGACTCCAATGACCAGAAGATCAAGATAGGAGGTTTAGGGTCGAAGGGAGGACGAGTAACTCAAGGCAGGGTTCTAGTCACAGGGCTGGTCGATGGTAGCTACACTTGTGTATACTACCATCATAGCCATGGGGATACGTTGTCTCTATCTATCAAATACGAACATTCGTCTTTCCAATTAGTGAAAGTCAAAAATAATAAGAGTTCAAGAGAGATGTCACTGAATACAATTACGTGATTCAAAGGAGAATGTATAATTCAAGAGGAATTGTCAAAGCAGTCGCAGATGAGATCCTAGAGACATCTACATCTCAATCCACGTAGGGTAATTAGATGAAGAGCGAACCAAATGCATCATGGTTGATCAGACCGTAATACAATGATTCTGATTGGACAATATGTTAGCGGGCGTCCGCAATAAACATATGTCTCGGATCAAGCTCGATAGAAGGGTAAGCTTGCAAAACTAGGCTGTAATTGCAGCGTTGGTCGAGGTAGTCAAAATATAAATAGGCGAGATTTTTGGAAAGGAGGCACAATAGTTTGAGTTTTGAGAAAATCAAACCCTTACCTGGTGTCCTTACTTATACAGTCTTCCTACTACCTATAAGGCCTTAGTCGACAAACGGTTTATGGAACTCTAAATTCTATATCCTAGGTAAACTTATTAATGTCAGTTAATTACCCTGTCAATAAATCACAAGGACCGCAGATAGCTAGGTTAGGAGACATGCTACTCAACTTACAGAACTTCTACTAGTATTGGCTTTGGATCTTAGGGTTACACCGGGCATCTTTCTATTCCCCTAAATTTGTAATCATGTTTGAAGTCATTTCACCAAGAATTTATGCCTCGCCTATATACTCTGGCTGTGACAAACACGTGGTTCCGTGATTCAGGTGTGATAAGCTACCAGGTACTCTACTCTATATTGACACAAGGGTATCTAAGATCTAAAGAGGTCAACGAGAACTTAGTTTTAGCACTGTTCCATAAACTATAATTCTTCGAAATGATTTCAATTCTATGGATTGTGCCTCGCCAGTGCGCTGCTGGCTGCAGTGAACCCACATTCTCTACTCTCAAATAATTGACGACAGTGTGCTGCTGTCTAACTATTATTAGTTAACTAACACTCTTTTAACTATATCCGTAAAATTCTATGAGCTTCTAGAGATTCAAACAGATTGACTAAAATAAAGCGTAGGTATTCGTCCTGCCAGTCATAACACCTAAAGCAAAAGAGTTAACATGGAGGAATTAACTAAAGACGAAAGGAATACAAACATTCGAGTATTTATTTTATATGCATTTCTATGGTTGAGGGAAAATCTCCAATAAATCTACTTCGAGATTCGTATGCAAATAATAGAATCAGAAAATTTAAACTAATTTCTTACGGCAACACAGTATTTAAAACAGACAATTCTAACTTATGATATAAGATTTATCTCTAATACAGCAAAAGAAAATTTAAACAGTTCAGCAATATCAAAGCTTTAACTTTAGGTAAGCCTAGCTTACCAAGTGAATAGCATATCTGCATGGGGTCATCGTGTTATATCAAAAATAATAGTGTTTCTATAGAGATCGGACAAGTTATCTGAATTCAAAAATAGCATGGCCTATCTAACAACCTTAACTACCCAATTAGTCAAATAATTAAGGGACCCTTATCCTAGTTATTCTCCTAAATTATTTTAATCCTAATTGTGAATGAGCATTTCCTGAGCGCAGGCTCGCAATAGTACGACTAACGTACCATCACGAGTTCGTAATCTTTTGTGAAATCTGACCTGCATGGGCCACCACAAAAACTTGTCACGACCCGTACCCTCTTTTCGGATACGAGACGTGTCCAAGCCAGTCTACGCCGTAGAGTCGACGGTAGAACGCTGTCAAGCTCGTAAAAAAATAAATGCTCAAAATATCACATCTACTGCTCATTCACATTTCTAAATTTATTACAACAGTTACAACATTTATATTTAAAAAAAATACAACTTTTACAATTAATGAAATATGAAACTACTGCTATCTATTTCTAGGTTGTCATCAGCATACCCAAGCCTTCCGCAGTGTTAAGAGTGATCGCTGCTAAACCTAAAAAATGTTGGTTTCCAGTCAAAAATGGAACAAGTACACAAACCGACGGCAATGTAAAACACAATAGAATCGACAAGACATGAAAATAGCATATGGAATATGAAAGATAGTAAGAAAACTGATAACATAGCACGATAGAGAAGTAAACAAGGAAAAACTACTAAAAGATATCTATCTAGGTGGTTTGAAATATCCTTTTTGACATGTGAACGGCTAGGGGGTAAATACGGCTCACTGTACGTGTCGTGTGCAGCTGCTATCGTGCAAGAATAGACTCATGGGAAAGTTCTGGGTAGTTCACATGTTTACTAAGATATTTCCCCTCCCGACTACTCCGTGTGACGAGCGTGTCAACAAGCAGCAAGATATATGTATAGACATGAAATGAAAAGACTACTATCAATCGAAAAACAATCAGAAAGTGCACTTGCCTGAGGTCCTTAGCTGGAGAAACCAATAAATATATACCACTCAAAGAGCCACAATCAGTCAACATATGCAGAAGTCTCCAGATGCTGAAACAAATAGTACCAACATTCTCAGAATAGTCAAATTAGCTAGAATTGCCTGTCCTTAAGTCCAATTCCGGACACAGGGGCAAAACGGTAATTTCGGGCAAAAATGATGTCCGCCATTGGACCCGCTTTGCACCAAAAAGCGTGCCAAAGTCAACGGTCTCTAAAGTCGTCGAACTATATGTCTACAGATCCAGTTTTCCGATACGAACCCAACCGTATGTCTAGAGTTAGATTCCGGCGGGCCGTGCACAAAATCGCTCGTTGAGTGGAACCGTAGGGCCCGCAAAACGGTGACTTTATCAACGGTCTCAGAATCGGACCAAACTTGGCATACAGGACCAAAAAATGATACGGTCCTGCTGGCGCAAGTTTTGTCTCGATCTGACGAGCGTACACAAAGTAATTAAAGAATTTGCAAAGTGCAAGATACGGTAAATTTCGACGGATACGTATCAAATTCGTCGCGCACACGCGACCAATTTGAATTCCGTCAAAGCCCACACGACCACGAAGCTGTTACGCATCTTTTGATGCCTTCGGTTCACGACCACGTCACCCGAAATGGCGGGACGGACGTCGTGTGGATGAATTTTTCAAGTTTTTAAAACAGTTTTAAATATGTTTTCATTAATTTTCTAACTGATTTATACTTCTGCATACCCATCCGTAATTAAAACTATTGATTGGGTTTCCATGCCCTATATGTTGTCTAAAAATGCCTTCAATTAGTTTTTTGAAATCGTGCATGGTTTGGGATAAAACTGGCCGTAAACTAGAGTATTTGGACTGGTTCACGTGTCATGTTTCGACAGGTTTTCCTCCAACTTTGCGTCGATTTCTCAACCAATCTATGGCAGTTACCTACAAACTAATTGGACAAGTTTAAAAAAGGTTATATCGGGTTCATACCAGAGTTTACAGATCGACAAATGATCCATCGTGCGTCGCAAAAACGCATCACGAAGTTGGCGCGGTTGCTGCCGTCGTTCTTGTTTCACGCGTGCTGTCTGCTCGGGTGTGCGTGCGCATGGCTGGGTCTGGGCAGCGCTCCGACGAGTAGGGGCGGCATGCCTGGTGGCGTAGCGCGCGCAGGGGAGGCGCACGCGGCTAGGGTATCTGTTCTTTTAGGGTTTGGAGTTTTCTTGCGTATGTGTGCGTATATATACGCAGAGGAACGGGAGAACAGGGAGTTTGCTCGGGCTGGGGAATAAGCTATATGCTTGTATGGGCTGCTCGGGTTGGACCAATACTGATGGGCTTGGGGAACGGCTGAGGCTGTGGGAGAGTGTTGTAGGCCGGCTGACTTGGGCCTGGGCCATGGGCTCGGGCCTGGCTTGGTTTGCATTCCATTTTTTTTTTTTTTCCTTTTCTTATTTCATTTCTATTTTCTATTTTATACTAATACATATATTTATATGTATATATGTATGCATAAATACCTATGCATATGTATACGTACATATATACGCGCATATACATATAATATATATATATATATATATATATATATATATATATATATATATATATATATATATTTATATATATATATATATATATATATATATATTTATATGTATATATGTATGCATAAATACCTATGCATATGTATACGTACATATATACGCGCATATACATATAATATATATATATATATATATATATATATATATATATATATATATATATATATATATATATATATATATATATATATATATATATATAAAAATATATATATACACTCTTATATACCTATATTTATATCTATACTACTCATATAACAAAATATATTCCAAAATATTATTATATATCTAGAATGACATCCACATAAATATATATATATATATATATATATATATATATATATATATATATATAAAGAAAAAAAAAAAAAAAAAATATATATATATATATATATATATATATATATATATATATATATATATATATATATATATATATATATATATATATACACACACACATACATTAATATATATAATTAATGTATGTGTGTGTATATATATATATATATATATATATATATATATATATATATATATATATATATATATATATATATATATATATATATAATTATATATATATATATAAAAAAATATACACACACAAACATTAATATATATAATTATATATATACATTAATATATATAATTATATATATATACAATTATACACGTATTTAATATTTATTTATATTTACGTACCAATACACACATATATAATATTTATATATACTTACACTCACATTCACACATATATAATATTTATTTGACAATAAAATAATATAACCAATAAAATAGTAATATTAAATAACAATTCCAATAAAATAATAATAATAATAATAATAACAAAATTCAATATACCCATAATAGGCATTGCATCTACTTGAAATATGTCTACATGGGTGCATTTGATCTCACTACATGCCTCCAAAGGCTTGGATTCGGTTTCGGGCTAAGTTGGTACAATCGGGTCATCTAAAATCAATATATCTAATTAATAAATAAATAATTCATCGGTAAGGGTTAAGTCACAACTTGGCCTGGTTTTCTTAGTTGGGACATCACTATGGCTCGGCCTTCTCTGGCATGGCTAATACACTAGTCTAGGCACGCCAATGCACTATCAGTGCCACGATTTCTAGTCACCTTGTACTCTAAATTTAGTCATGATTAAAAATCATCTACCGTAACAATTAACTAAATAATTATTTACAAAAAAATCTAAAATTACCATTTAAATCAAATAAATAATAAAAAAATATTTTGAAAATTTTTGAGAAGGGAGGCTACAGTGACGATGGTCCACATGTCGAAGTCTAGCGACTTGAGATAAAAGCTCATCCATGTTTTCCAATAGGTGTAGTTAGTTCCATCAAATAGGGAAGGCCTATGAGTGGACTGCCCTTCACCGTGATTGGAAATCAAGGATTGTATGGTTGCCATGGATCAGCTCTAGGATGTTTGTCCTTGTTGAGAGAACCGAGCTCTGATACCAATTGAAGAACAGATGGCAACTCTAGAGGGGGGTGAATAGAGTTTATAGCAATAATAGCCAATCAAAAATTAAACTCTTTCACAAGTAAAGATAATCAGAGTAAATGCAGAAATAAATAAGGAGCGAGAAAGCATACGCAAACACAGCCAATTTTAACCTGGTTTCCCTCATAGAGGACTAGTCCAGGCCTGAGAACTCTAGCTCAGGATTAAATCCACTATTTGTGAAATAATAGTTACACCCCGTAACTTTTCTTCAGAAGAGCACGTCAACTTCTTACAAAGATCGCAGTGGCGATGCTTAGAATTTTCCAAGCGACTTCTTGAACTCTTGCACAAACTCCTAACTGAAAAATGCTGAGCACTTGAGGCTTAGGGAGCTTGTGGCTAGTATATGAAGAAGGGTATGGCTTGTATTGAGCTTTAGAGAGAAGAGAAGAGAAGATTGGATGAATGAAAATGAGAGAATTCATGGCCTATTTATAGGATACCAGGTAGGCAGAATTCGTCCAGAATTCTGGTTGGAATTTTTAAAAATCTGGCCGTTGGACAACTTGCAACCAGCTAACCCTAAAAATTAGGGTACTGATTTTTAGGGGACAAAGTTCAGCCCGAACTCTGTGTGGAGGCAGAGTTCGGCCCAAACTCTGTCTTCAGAGCACAGAATGGGTCATTGGTCCAATGGGCTTATTTGGATGTATGTGGATCTTTTAGATTTTGGGTAGGGTATAGGTTAAGTCTCAGATGCTCAGCACAACTCAGCTTACATAAGTCTAGACTTAATAAAATTATAAAATACAGACTAAAAAATGACTTGCATTTGCAAAACTGAGCTGTCGTCTGACTTGTGTTGGATGTAGTCTTCATGTGTCGTATTGAATTATCACAAGTATTATTTAGTCAATTCTATCAATATTTGGTTGACTGTGACTTTGTGTCAACAGTAAAATGATTGACAAATCCCAGGGTTGATCATGTATGACTTAAACTCTTGCTATTCTTCGTATTTTGTATGACTAGCTTCATCATCATCTGAATATGTAATGTTTCGGACGCCTTACTTTGTATGTTCGATGACCTACCATCTTATTACATTTACTAGTTTGCTTGAGATTGAGACACTAGGCTTATTCTTGACCCTAAGAGACTAATGGCTTGTAGTAAACCCTTATGCATCTAGACAGCCGTGATCGTATTGTGAGGTAGGATTCATTCAATGTGCGTAGCTGGCTATGTCTGTCCCCCGCTCTCCGTTATTCTGGTTCTTGGGCGTGACATAGTTTTCCCCATTTGTCTAATATATTTCTAGTTTGTTTGCGTTCTCCAAGAACTTGCAAGAATATTTTCCTAGACTAGGCAAGCTTGTTTACTCCATTACTGCATGTTTGCAGGCAAAATCATGGGAACTAAGTGACCATGCAAGTTATACTGTAATAAATATTATATAAGAAAATTAACAAATTAAGTAAAAGGTTAGCCACAGATATATATTCATGAATTTTCCAACATGGGTCAGACATCGCTATCCAAATTAAATTACCTAAGGTTTCTTGAACATGTGGATGGCTTAAAACGACATCCAAACTTCATTTATTTCTAGCTTACACTACCTACAACACTCATAGTTCTGTTCATATATAGTATCATAGGTACTCATCAAATTTGGGTAATATCTATTATTGAACAGAAAAAACACCTGATAATGTAAAGCTAAGAAAGATAAGTAACCATCTAACACTAGAAAATAATATAGGGTCGCCGCATCATCATTTCCAAGCCTGGGAGAAAGAACATCCATAGGGTCATTGCCAAATTCAGATTGCTAATTTTAGCCTCGTATGGTCATTTAAAAGTATATACTGCTAAATTTAGTCTCTTTGGTCATTACAAAGTCTTGACTACTAATTTTAGTCACGTTGGATTATGGACAACATCGTACTCTATCATAAATATTAAGTACTAAAGTGGCTTTGTGAAACCCGTAATTTCAGATAATTATTTATATAATTAGCTAATATAATTAATTATTAGTTGTTGATTTAGGAAATTGTATTTTTAGAAAAATTACTAAAACTGGAAATTTTATCAAAACATATAATTTTCAAATTAATTAATATTATGTTACTTAGATTAAAATTATTATTTTTAAAAAAAACTTAGATTTTTGTTTGTATGGCCAGACCCGAGACCCAGACCCAAACCTGTTCCCACTTCTGAAAAATTAAACTCAGTTTTTTTTATATATAAATTAAATTATACTATCTATTAATTTGGGATCTTTTTCCTTCCATTCATTTATTTTGTACATAGGAATACATTCCCTATTTTTTACTTCATTACTCACAGCACACATTTACGCATCTTTCCCTTTCTCTATTATTTAAGAAAAAGGAAAAAATTTCCTTTCCTAACCAACGGCCGAGCAGCCCTTCCCCTCCCAGCTCGGATGGCCGTCGTCGACCCTTGCTCTCCCAAAACCGTCGGGCACCCCTTCTCTTCCCCTTCCGGTAACCCCATTCACCACTCCTATATATATTTACACCCTCCTCTTTCCTTCCATCTTCACCATTCTCCAACAAACCATTTTTCCAAACTCTTTTTCCCAAACCTAACCCCCAAATCCGGTGACCTTGCCGCCAAGGCCGCACGCCCCCAGCCCGACCCGTACGCGTCTCCTAGTGCGGCGACCCCGACGCTCCACCGCAGCCCCCAGTGCTGCCCTCCGCCGCGAGTTTCCATGCCGCACACCGCCCCTCCGGCCAACCCGCCGGCAGACCCCCCCTGCGCGGCTCTTTCCGGCCAGCCTTCCTAGGCCGACCGTCGACTGCGCGTATGCCTCCGGCGTCAGTTTTGGCGACCCGGCCATCGCTGTTCCCGTCGTCCTAGGCAGCCCCGATCCGTGCGCAGCACTGTCCTGAGTAGCCAGTCCCTTGTGTGTCTTCGGCGTTGACCGATCCCGAGTTCGGTTCCATTTCCGCAGATTTGCGTGTTCTGAGTCTGAGGCTACACTTCAGATTCCGTCAAGTTTGGGTAACCTCTGTTAATCTCAGTAGTTATCCCTTGGGTTTTAGTCTATAATGAGAAATTGGTCCTAATTCCGCAATGGGAATTCGGTATTTGGTAGACGTAACGTTTTCGGATTTTCTGAAATGTTTTCTGTGATTTTTGGTGATGTTTTCAATTTCTAAGAACTTCGGAACTTCAGAGTTTTCTCGGGAAAACCATTCTGGTCATTTGTGGTGGATTTTCAGAATCTCAGGATTTTCGAGATTTGTTTCCGTGTTCGGGTATTCCGTTTAAATTCGGGTTCTCGAAATTATTAGTTCTAGAATTTCCTGTGGTTCTACTTTTGGGATTTTCGAGATTTTCTTGGAACATCTTCTATGAACTTTTTGATAGTTGTTTAGTTTCGGATTTTTCGAAAACTATGATTCTGGTTCTGTGATAAGTTTCTATGGTTTTCGGGTGTTACTGAATATACTTCGGAAATACTTGTGAAATTGGATTTGTATTATTTCCTGGTTTGGGATTTACAAATGGAGATTATGGCCCACTTTTCCCAGTTTTGGGTTGATCAAAATAGAGGAAGTGCTGCCAAATTTTCTATGAAATTTATTTATGATTTTAGAAATGATTTTCAAAATAAAAATAATATATTTGGATTTATTGGGCGACGACCGTATTGGTCTATCGGCCCTGGCTAGGTGCAAACGAAACCGGTTTCGTCCGGACGTTGAGGCACTGGCTATTTTGAAGAATGGACCAATATTCTGAGACTCATAAAATAAATTCAATTTAGTTTAAAGTATTATTTTATTTTGTAAATTTAATTGTAGGATAATTTTCAGGACTAACCAAACTTTTATTCTTATTTAAATTTATGTAATTGGTCTGTAAGGACATAAGCCTATTTAATTATTCTGGTTGTGAGATTGTAATAGCTTTTTATTTTATTTGTCTTTTATTTTTCTGGATTATTTTGGTCGTGGAAACGTAGTAATAAAATGATAATTATTTATTATATTTTAAAAGAATATAATAATAAATGCTTTGTCACTTAGAAATTAAGTTGTAAATTTAAAATAGAAATTCATGTATTTCTCGTTAAAAAGAAAAATCTTAGTTTTTATATTTATATAAAATACCACGTTTTTCTAAATAAACCGATAAATACAATTTTCTCTAAATTAAATGTAAATTTATGCTTCTTAATTACAACGCCTTAATAAATAAGCATTTCGTTTGGGTTAGCTAAATCAAGATTAAAAATTGACTAGGACACAACTAGAGATTGCAACTAGAATAGCATCATTGTCAACTTTAGTTTTCTGAGACAAGTTTCCTAATGTAGGATCTCAAGGAAGATTCTGAATTTCCAATCCGACGTTTCGACCTATCCAGTCAAATTATTTTGAGGCAAGTACATTTTTGTGGTAGATTACAATTAGTTAATAATTATTTCAATGCAAGTTTAAACCACGATACAACACGAAATATTGACTGTAACTATTGGGGACTGGGGGAGTAGTGTAGTGGATATGACCACATCCAATAGTATAACTGATTATATTAGCTTACCCCTCAAACACACGGGGTTAAGCCATACCATATCACTAGGATATTACTGTAACAAACCCAATCCGGTCATATTAATTACCTATTCATATCTCACTGTTTTAACTGTTGGAAAATCATTTATTTCAAATTGTTTAAAAGTGCATAATTCCATTATTAATTTCAATTGTTAAAATATTATGAATTTGTACTTTGCTCCCTCCTGACTGGAGACTATATTTTTAGGTCCTTATGAGGATGCAGAGCTACTGATTAGTAGCTACTATGACCCTGAGCTTTAACCTGCTGTGCTTCCTGAGGATGGCGCTGATGATGATGTTGCTTCTTTTTAGATGCTATTTTCCAGTTCGATAGTTTTGTTTAAAAACAATGTTATTTCAGTTGGTGGTTTATGTTTGTACTTTGTACTGGACAAGTTTAAGTTTTAATTTATCGAATAACAAAGATTGTGGCAAATTAGTTTGAGTTGTTGATTACCTGCATATGGAGTTACAGCTTACTGCCGCCGTCTCATCAACGGTGCAGGCTGGGCATGATCCGATTCGTTCTAAGTAATTGGGACCGGGTCGTGACATATTTTTAGTGGTGGCCCATGCAGGTCTATATCAACAACTTAGGAAAAACCTATCTAGAGACATTTAGAACACTAGAACATTAATTTTTCATAACAAAGGACCAAAATATATTATAAGTAAATATTTTTGTTTGATTATAGACTGGTAGGCTACCGTGCTTATGTTTATATCCTAAACCTTCCAGAGAATGGCCACTGACAATACCAATCCTGCTGGCGATGGGGTATCTTCACCCTATCATACCCTACCTCTCCAATCAAGTCCGGATCCTACACCTCGGCAGCTGGCCGACCGTCCCCATAATATGACGACGGATCCATCATCTTCTCAGACGGAGATGCAGCCCCCCATGGTTTTACCCACTCCAGCTGCTCCACCGGTGCCTGTGGACCCCACCGACCTCATAGGTATGCTAAGAGGAGTGCTAGAAGCCCAGAGAACTCAAGCTGAAGCTCATCACGAGCAGACGACAATTATGAGAGAAGGCATGGAGAATGCCCATAGCGTGGCAATGGCTGCACTAGAGAGAGGAGAAGCAGCTCAACAGGAACCAAGGCCTGCCAAGGTAAACATAAATTTAAGGATTAATTTATATAATATTAAGGCCATTTAATTAATGGGAATCATATTGCCAAGGTGGACGATATTGAGAGTTTCAAGAAGCAGAACCCTCGACCCTTCAAGGGAACAGAGGGAATCGTCTATGCTGATGAATGGCTCGATAGTATGGAGCGTCTCCTAAGCGTCGCTCGACTTCCAGAAGACCTCAAGGCTGAAGCAGTGGGACTCCAACTGCAAAATGTAGCAAGCACCTGGTATCGGAATGAACCCCGACTCCAGGACAGGCAGATTGACTGGGACACCTTCAAGAGGTTGTTCAAGAGGAAGTTCTTCCCAATATCAGAGTTGCGGGAGATGGAGAGGCAATTTCAGAACCTAAAGCAGGGAAGTATGACTGTTAGAGAATATGCGGCAGAATTCGGCCAACTCAGCCGTTTTGCCAAGAACCTGGTAGCTGACCCTGAAGATCGTGCTGAAAGATTTAGGCGTGGGCTGAGAGAGAAGATCCGCACCCATGTGATCTCAGGCGGTGCTAAGACTTATGAAAAGATCCTGGAGCGAGCTCAAGATATAGAGAAGAGCCAACCCGCTCGCTCAAAGAGGGATTATCCTGGAACTAACAACTTCCAGGGTAATCAGAAGAGGCCCAACAACAACAACAACAACCGGCCTTTCCACCACCAGCTGCAGAACCAGCAGGCAAGGAACAATGATAGGGCACCTCAGAGGCAGATCCCTGTCTGCGACTATTGCAAAAGGCCGGGGCATCAAGCAAATATGTGCAGAAAGAGACTAGGATATTGCCTGGTCTGTGGGTCTTCCACCCACCAAGAGAAGGACTGTCCCTCGGCAGCTCATCGGATGGGAACAACTCAACAGAAAGGTCCTCTGCCCACTCAACAACAACAGTTTGGGCAGCATCAACAGAAGACTGGGCGAGCTTTTGCCCTAGCAGCAGAGGAACAAGATCTAGAGCAGGAACCTACAGCTGATGTCATCGCAGGTTTTATTTATGTGCATTCCTATCCTGCCTTAGCTTTATTTGATTCGGGAGCATCACATAGTTTTATATCCATAAAATTCATCTCTGCACACCATATAGATACGGGCTTTAGCAAGAAGATTTGTAGAGTCATGACCGGTGGAGGACCCCTACCCATCACTGAGACCTGTAATTGCCCTATCACCATATCAGGCTACCAATTCGTAGCACCTTTGCTTGTGATGCCCTTACCCAATTATGATATAGTCCTAGGGATGGACTGGTTGAGTAAGCAGCATGCGCTGATAGACTGTCACAGGGGATGTGTAGTCTTCAGCTCACCTGGAGAGCCGGAGTTTGATATCTCTCGAACTCCGGAGGATATGGAGTGTGTTACCTACACCTCTATCACAGAAGAATTCGGACCTCCTTATCCTATCATAGCAGAATTTATAGATGTCTTCCCTGATAGTCTTCCCGGGTTACCTCCAGACCGAGGCATAGAGTTCACCATTGACCTAGTCCCCGGTTCTTCCTCTATTTCTAAGGGATGCTACAGAGTCAACCCGAAGGAAGCCAAGGAGATGAAGGATCAGATCAATGAACTGAAGGCTTTGGGATTTATCCGAGACGGAGCTTCAACCTGGGGAGCACCTGTCTTATTTGTACCCAAGAAGGACAGAACTGTAAGGATGTGCATCGACTACCGGGCGCTGAATAATATCACAATCAAGAACAAGTACCCTCTGCCCCGGATCGATGACCTGTTTGACCAACTCAGTGGAGCCAAGGTGTTCTCGAAGATTGACCTCAGATTCGGCTACCATCAGATCAAGGTCAGGAAGGAGGACATTCCCAAGACGGCGTTCAACACCAAGTATGGACAGTTTGAATTCTTGGTCATGCCGTTTGGACTGACGAATGCTCCTGCTGTATTCATGAACCTTATGAACAAGGTTTTCCATGAATACCTAGATCAGTTTGTCGTTGTCTTCATCGATGACATTCTGATCTATTCGAAGACTGAAGAGGAGAATGAGGAGCACCTCAGGAAAGTTCTGGGAACTTTGAAGAAAGAGAAGTTATATGGTAAGCTATCCAAATGTGAATTCTTTCTAGACAAGGTGGATTTTCTTGGCCATGTTGTCACAGAAGAAAGAATTTCGGTGGATCCTAAGATGGTAGCTGCTGTGGAGAAGTGGTCTACCCTAAGCTCAGTTGCTGAAATCAGAAGTTTCTTGGGCTTGGCTGGCTACTACCGGAAGTTTATGAAGGATTTTGCCAGATTTGCTGAACCAATGATGAAGCTTACTCGGAAGAATAAAGAATTCATCTGGACGGAAGACTGTCAGGCTGTATTTGAGGAGCTAAAGAAGAGGCTTACCACTGCACCAATCCTTGCGCTACCCGCAGGAACCGGTGGTTTTTCAATCTACAGTGATGCCTCTGGAAAAGAACTGGGTTGCGTTCTTCAACAAAATACAAAAGTGATTGCTTACGCATCTAGACAATTACGGAACCATGAGAAAAATTATCCCACACATGACCTGGAGCTTGCTGCAGTCATCTTTGAATTGAAGCTATGGAAGCATTATCTCTATGGAGAGAGAGTGAAAATATATATAGACCACAAAAGTCTAAAATATGTTTTCACTCAGAAAGAGCTGAACATGAGACAAAGAAGGTGGCTGGAACTGATGAAAGATTTTGACATCGACCTGCAGTACCATCCGGATAAGGCTAATGTGGTTGCAGATGTACTTAGTCGATACCCAGTGGCGATGTTTTTGACCAAGGAGCAGCATTTATTTGAGGACATAGAGAAGCTTGGTCTGGAGATTGTACTGCCTGAGGAGAAGATGAAGGAACTGGGGCGAGAAGCTGATGTACCTGGAGCTGATTCAACCATAATACAGTTGCAATTGCGATCAAGTCTGATGGACAAAATCAAGGAGACACAATTCCAAGACGAGACGCTTTACAAACTCAAAGATGAAGTGCTGGCAGGAACACTCGAAGGTTTCTCTATAGCCAGTGATGGAGTATTAAAGATTGGTACGAGGCTGTGTGTACCATCTGGCGAATTGAGGAATGAGCTGATGCAAGAAGCACATCAGTCACAGTATTCCATACATCCTGGAGCTAATGAGATGTATCGGGATATACGTACCATCGTTTGGTGCTATGGAATGAAGAAGGATGTATCCAGATTTGTGGCTAGATGCTTGATTTGCCAACAAGTGAAGGCTAGCAGACAGAGACCCGCAGGACTTCTACAGCCGCTGGACATTCCGGAGTGGAAGTGGGAGCATATAACAATAGACTTTGTGTCAGGACTGCCTCGATCCCAAGGAGGGAAGGACGCCATTTGGGTTATTGTGGACCGACTGACTAAGTCGGCTCATTTTATTCCCTTCAAGGTTGGTTTATCCACCGAGAAGTTGGGGGCACTCTACATGCGGCATATCTACCGGATTCATAGAGTACCGGTAAGTATTGTATCTGATCGAGATACTAGATTTATCTCACATTTTTTGAAGAGTTTGTATGACAGCTTGGGAACAAAACTGAAGTTCAGCATAGTCTATCATCCCCAAACTGACGGATAATCTGAGAGGACCATCCAAACGCTAGAAGATATGCTGAGATCTTGCGTCTTAGAATTTGGAGGGTCTTGGAAGGATCACTTATATTTAGTGGAATTCTCCTACAATAACATTTACCAAGCTAGCATTGGTATGACCCCATTTGAAGCACTCTATGAACGTCGTTGCCGTACTCCACTTGCATGGGACGACGTAGGAGAAAGAGTACTTCTGGGGCCAGAGATGGTGACTGACGCAGCAGAGAAGGTGAAGGTAATTAGAGGTAAGCTCAGGATCGCCCAAGACAGGCAGAAACATTGGGCAGATAGCAGTCGTCGACCACTGCAGTTTGAAGAAGGAGATAACGTCTTTGTGAAAATTTCTCCTACCAGAGGAACTATCCGATTCGGCAGAGCTGGGAAGCTGAGTCCAAGATATATCGGACCATTTGAAGTTTTGAGTCGAATTGGTGAAGTGGCGTATCGGTTAGCTCTACCAGCTAATCTTGAGGGCGTGCACAACGTCTTCCATGTTTCGTAGCTCAGACGCGACATCTCGGATCTGAGTCATATTTTGGATCATTCGGAGCTAGAGATTGGACCGAGCCTCACAGTGCCAGAGAAGCAAGTAGCAATTTTGGATAGAGGTGAGAAGAGGACCAGGACTTTAGTGACCTCCATAGTCAGAGTTATGTGGAGGCACGATTCCCCAGGCGACTCTACCTGGAAGAGAGAAGATGAGATGCGGGAGCAGTACCCGTACTTATTTGAGACCTGAGGTATTTCCTAACCCTATCCTTTCATTTCGAGGACGAAATTTCTTAAGGAGGGAAGGTTGTGAAACCCGTAATTTTAGATAATTATTTATATAATTAGCTAATATAATTAATTATTAGTTGTTGATTTAGGAGATTGTATTTTTAGAAAAATTACTAAAACTGAAAATTTTATCAAAACATGTAATTTTCAAATTAATTAATATTATGTTACTTAGATTAAAATTATTATTTAAAAAAAACTTGGATTTTTGTTTGTATGGCCAGACCCGAGACCCAGACCCAAACCTGTTCCCACTTCTGAAAAACCAAACTCAGTTTTTTTTATATATAAATTAAATTATACTATCTATTAATTTGGGATCTTTTTCCTTCCATTCATTTATTTTGTACATAGGAATCCATTCCCTATTTTTCACTTCAATACTCACAGCACACATTTACACATCTTTCCCTTTCTCTATTATTTAAGGAAAAGGAAAAAAATTCCTTTCCTAACCAACGACCGAGCAGCCCTTCCCCTTCCAGCTCGGACGGCCGCCACCGACCCTTGCTCTCCCAAAACCGTCGGGCACCCCCTTCTCTTCTCCTTCCGGTAACCCCCGTTCACCACTCCTATATATATTTACACCCTCCTCTTCCCTTCCATCTTTACCATTCTCCATCAAACCATTTTTTCCAAACCCTAACCCCCAAATCCGGTGACCTCGCCGCCAAGGTCGTACGCCCCCAGCCCGACCCGTGCGCGTCTCCCAGTACGGCGACCCCGATGCTCCACCGCAGCCCCCAGCGCTGCCCTCCGTCGCGAGTTTCCAGGCCGCATACCGCCCCTCCGGCCAACCCACCGGCAGACCCCCCCTGCGCGGCTCTTTTCGGCCAGCCTCCCTAGGCCGACCGTCGACTGCGCGCACGCCTCCGGCGTCAGTTTTGGCGACCCGCCCGTCGCTGTTCCAGCCGTCCTAGGCAGCCCCGATCCGTACGGAGCACTGTCCAGAGTGGCCAGTCCCATGTGTGTCTTTGACGTTGACCGATCCCAAGTTCGGTTCCATTTCCGCTGATTTGCGTGTTCTGAGTCTGAGGCTACACTTCAGATTCTGTCAAGTTTGGGTAACCTCTGTTAATCTCAATAGTTGTCCCTTGGGTTTTAGTCTATGATGAGAAATTGGTCCTGATTCTGCAACGGGAATTCGGTATTTGGTAGATGTAACATTTTCGGATTTTCCGAAATGTTTTCTGTGATTTTTGGTGATGTTTTCAATTTCCATGAACTTCGGAACTTCCGAGTTTTCTCGGAAAAACCATTCTGGTCATTTGCGGTAGATTTTCAGAATCTTGGGATTTTCGAGATTTGTTTCCGTGTTCGGGTATTCCGTTTAAATTCGGGTTCTCGGAATTATCAGTTCTGGAATTTCCTGCGGTTCTACTTTTGGGATTTTTGAGATTTTCTTGGAACATCTTCTGTGAACTTTTTGATAGTTGTTTAGTTTCGGATTTTTTGAAAACTATGATTCTGGTTCTGTGATAAGTTTCTATGGTTTTCGGGTGTTACTAAATATACTTCGGAAATACTTGTGAAATTGGATTTGTATTATTTCCTGGTTTGGGATTTACAAATGGAGATTATGGCACACTTTTCCCAGTTTTTGGTTGATCAAAATAGAGGAAGTGCTGCCAAATTTTCTATGAAATTTATTTATGATTTTAGAAATGATTTTTGAAATAAAAATAATATATTTGGATTTATTGGGCGACGACCGTATTGGTCTATGGGCCCTGGCTAGGTGCAAACGAAACCGGTTTCGTCCGGACGTTGAGGCACTGGCTATTTTGAAGAATGGACCAATATTCTGAGACTCATAAAATAAATTCAATTTAGTTTAAAGTATTATTTTATTTTGTAAATTTAATTGTAGGATAATTTTTAGGACTAACCAAACTTTTATTCTTATTTAAATTTATGTAATTGGTCTGTAAGGGCATAAGCCTATTTAATTATTCTGGTTGTGAGATTGTAATAGCTTAGGTTTTATTTTATTTTTCTTTTATTTTTTTGGATGATTTTGGTCGTGGAAACGTAGTAATAAAATGATAATTATTTATTATATTTTAAAAGAATATAATAATAGATGTTTTGTTACTTAGAAATTAAGTTGTAAATTTAAAATAGAAATTCATGTATTTCTCATTAAAAAGGAAAATCTTAGTTTTTATATTTATATAAAATACCACGTTTTTACAAATAAACCGATAAATACAATTTTCTTGAAATTAAATGTAAATTTATGCTTCTTAATTGCAACGCCTTAATAAATAAGCGTTTCGTTTGGGTTAGCTAAATCAAGACTAAAAATTGACTAGGACACAACTAGAGATTGCAACTAGAATAGCATCATTGTCAACTTTAGTTTTCTGAGACAAGTTTCCTAATGTAGGATTTCAAGAAAGGTTCTGAATTTCCAATCTGACGTTTCGACCTATCCAGTCAAATTTTTTTTTGGCAAGTACATTTTTGTGGTAGATTTCAATTAGTTAATAATTGTTTCAATGCAAGTTTAAACCACGATACAACACAGAATATTGACTGTAACTACTGTAACTATTAGGGACTGGGGGAGTAGTGTAGTGGATATGACCACATCCAATAGTATAACTGATTATATTAGCTTACCCCTCAAACACACGGGGTTAAGCCATACCATATCACTAGGATATTACTGTAACAAACCAATCCGGTCATATTCATTATCTATTCATATCTCACTGTTTTAACTGTTGGAAAATCATTTATTTCAAATTGTTTAAAAGTGCATAATTCCATTATTAATTTCAATTGTTAAAATATCATGAATTTGTACTTTGCTCCCTCCTGACTGGAGACGATATTTTTAGGTCCTTCTGAGGATGCAGAGCTACTGATTAGTAGCTACTATGACCCTGAGCTTTACCCTGCTGTGCTTCCTGAGGATGGCGCTGATGATGATGTTGCTTCTTTTTAGATGCTATTTTCCAGTTCGATAGTTTTGTTTAAAAACAATGTTATTTCAGTTGGTGGTTTATGTTTGTACTTTGTACTGGACAAGTTTAAGTTTTAATTTATCGAATAACAAAGATTGTGGCAAATTAGTTTGAGTTGTTGATTACCTGCATATGGAGTTACAGCTTACTGTCGCCGTCTCATCAACGATGCAGGCTGGGCATGATCCGATTCGTTCCAAGTAATTGGGACCGGGTCGTGACAGGCTTTGTCAGTTGGTCCGATCCAAACAAACCAAATATTTGAAAATATGTCATGATCCAAACAAACCAAACATAGTTCCTGACTCTATCCTTTAATTACTAGACAAAATTTCTTCTCATATTATATTTAGAGTAGTGCATGCTAGTTCCGTAATCATATAGAACACATTGTTGGCCCATTGGTCATGGTCAAACCTAATTTTAATAACTGATCAAACTCTGTCTCGATATACTAATCAATTCAGATGTTTACTAACGACGTTTTCGACACTGATCAAAGATGGATATCTACTCAGTTCAAGACCGAAGCTGTTTGCCACTCAAGAATGTATTTCCTTAAAAGCAATATAATTTTTAATTTTATTGAGTCTAGGAATACATTGTACACCAAGTCGTACTGGCAAATAGGCTATCTTAAAATTGTTTTTCAAAACTGACCTATCTTTTTAAAATGACCTATGTTTTTGAAAAACATCTATTTTATAAAAAGCTTCTGAAGGACTTTTCTAAAAGCCAAAATTATTTTTCACAAAATCAACTGACCAAACCCTGACATAACTCGGCCAGAGTTCGGCCAAGTTGAACGTTATGTGAACATTTGATTTTGAACTTGGTCTTCCTTCAGTTGCGGTTGGTTACAAAGACTGCTGTCCGGATTCTGTCTGAATTCTGTCAGAGTTCGGCCTTTGGAAAACTATAAATAGAGAAAGATTTCGATCTTTTCAAATCACCAATTCACTTTCATCTCTTCTCTTCTAAAGCTTACATTTCTTCCAAAGAGTTCTAAAAAGCTTCCATTTTCAAATTCCAAGCCAGTTACAATCCTCTAGTCGATTTGCCAATGCGGTACGGTCTAGAAGTTTCAGAGCGATTGTAATCAAAGGCTTGATTGAAGATTGACTCTTCATAATTGAAGTTGGTCGAGTTCTTCGTATCAAAGCTCGCGTCTGTAGAAGTTACAAGGACTTCGTATGAAAACTTGCAGGATTTTTCAATAGTGGATTCAACTGGAAGCTAGAGTTCTTTCGACTGGACTAGTCCTCACAAGAGGAAAACCAGTATAAATCTCTGTGTTTGCGTTTGCCTTCTGATCACTCTTTTTCATTACAGTTACTTATTTTTGTGATTATTATTATATCTGTGATCTAACTGCTAACGAGTTTTTAATTAGCAATATTCTGCTGCATACTCTATTCACCCCCCTCTAGAGTATTCTGCTTTATGATTTCGTTCCTACAATTGGTATCAAAGTGGGTTATACAGGTAAAGCAAGGTAAAATTGCAGCTATATTCAATTATTTTTTAATTATTATATAGATCACAGAATTACACATGGCAACTATGAAATTCACAAGTGAAGGCCAAGCCACAAACAGACCTCCACTGTTTGACGGTATTGGAAAACACGTATGAGTTTCTTCCTAAAATTTCTTGATTTTGACTTATGGTCTGTAGTTATTGATGGATACAAAAAGCCTCCTCGTATTAATGTTGATGGAGTTTTAGTTGAAAAACCCCATGACAAATATACAGAGGATGAAAAGAAAAAGGCCAGTCTTGACGCACGTGCTATTAACGCTTTATTTTGTGTTTTAGATAGAACTGAATTCAACAGGTTGTCTACCTGCACAACATCAAATGAAGTGTGAAAACTTTTCGATGTAACCCACGAAGGAATAACATAAGTCAAGGAGTCAAAGATCAGCAGACTTACTCAGGAGTACGAGGCGTTCAAAATGAAGCTAAGTAAATCAGTCACTAAGATATTTATAAGATTCTTTGATATTGTAAATCCTTTTCCTTCATTAGGCAAGGATTACAGTAACCATAAAAAGATTTGCAAACTTCTACGAGCTCTCACAAAGAACTGGATTCCAAAGGCTACAGCAATCATTGAAGGAAAAGACCTCTCAACAATGTCTCTGGAAGCACTCATGGGTAAGCTACTCACTCACGAGTTAGAACTTCAAGACTTTGAAAATGCTACAGCAAAGGAGAAGTCAGAGAAGTCGATCGCTCTCAAGGCTCAACATAGAAGAACTGTCGAAGATGATTCTGACGACAGCAACTCGGACTCTGAAGATCAAGCTCTTCTGGTAAGAAAATTCAAGAAGTTCATGAGATTTAACAGGAGAACAAAAGATAGAAACAACAACAACAACGAGGAAGATTTGCTATGGATGCAAGAAGAAAGGACACATGAAGAAAAATTGTCCAACAGCATCATCATCAACAAGAAAAAGCAGCAAATGTGACAAAGGCTACCTGAAGAAATCTACATCAAGGAAGTACGCCAATACAAGCATATGGCATAAAAATAAAGCCAGCGATTCAGAAGACGAGCAATCAGATGACGCTGCAAATATATGCTTGATGGCTTGCGATCAGGTAATCACTAATCCTCTATTTGATCCTTATGATGATTTTGCCTTTGAGCAACTAGGAGAGGCTTTCAGTGACCTGTTAAATGATTACAGGAAACTACGTAGTAAATATGAAACCTCTAAGAAGGTACTCAAAAAGTAAAAAGGTGAAATAGGAAGACTTACCGACCAAGTAGATCATGTTAGAAATAATGACTCTTAAATTAACTATGGTGAGCTTTCATCTATTAAGTTGTTGTTACACGAGACTATCAAGTTATCCGAAGGAAAAGACCAAACTATTATCCAGTTAAAGGAAGACCTATCTAAGTAGAGAAAGAGTCTCCAGTATGCACAAGTCAGAATAGAAATACTTACATCTGACTACACTAGATTATATGACACCTCCAAAAAGTTGAAAATTAGTTTAGGAAAACGGCCTGAAGTTGTTGCTTCATATTCTAACACGTGTCAATTACTGAATTATCGGAACACGCCCAAACCAAACACTGTCAGACCAAATCATACCAAACCTATGCCTAAGAAGACTAATAGGCATACATTCTTCTATACTAGAAAACGAAAACCTACCAATCATGCACCTCACACAGCTTTCATCATTCAACATGCAAAATGTCATTATTGTGGCCTCATTGGTCATATATCCTCTGCATGTAGAATCAAAAAGTTAGTAGATTTAAATATTTATGCATGGATACCAAAAACTAATCAGTCAGGACCCTACAAGAAATGGGTACCAAGAGTTTCATCTGTAAATTATTTTGTAGGTGGAACGTCCTTCACATGCTATGAGTAAATGGATCCTCGACAGCGGTTGCTCACGGCACATGGCCGATGATGCTTTATTATTCGCAACACTGTCGAAGAAGAATAAAGAAGGATACGTCTCCTTCGGTAATAATTTAAGAGGGTACATAATCGGTATCAGTGACATTGGTAAGGCTTCCTATTCTGTAATTAAAGATGTCTGTCTAGTTACCGAGTTAAAACATAATCTGCTTAGCATAAGCCATTTAGCGGATCACGGTTATGGCTTTAACTTTGTCAAAGACAAATATACTATAGTTGATAGTTCAACTGGTAGTACTATCTTTGAAGGTATCAGGAAAGACAATATATACGTTTTATATTTGTTGGAAGATGCTAACAAAGCAGGTAGATATTTGATGGCCAAAAGCATTGAGAGTCAACTATGGCATATGAGACTCGGTCATGCAAACCTGGATACAATTTTATGACTATCTACAAAGAAGTTGGTACGCGACTTACCGGACATATCTTTCAAGAAGGATACGGTATGCAGTGAATGTGAAAAGAACAAAGCTACCTGATCCGCATTTAAATCCAAAAACGTTGTAAGTACCACTAGACCTCTATAACTGTTGCATATGGACTTATTTGGACCAAGTAGAATTGCTAGTCTAGGTGGTAAGTTATATACATTTGTCGTTGTAGATGATTTCTCTAGATATACATGGGTTTATTTTCTTGCACGCAAGAACGATGCATTATCAGAATTTGTCACCTTTTGCAAGAAAGTACAGAATGAAAACGGGTTCATGATTACTCCCATTCGTAGTGATCATGTTGGCGAATTTGAGAATACAGAATTCAAGCAATTTTGTGACACACACGGTTATTTGCATGAATTCTTTTGCCCTAGGACTCCACAACAAAATAGAGTTGTGGAACGTAAGAACAGAACTCTATCTGAAATGGCTAGAGTAATGTTAAACCAGTTTAGTCTACCTAGATACTTTTGGGCTGAAGCTGTAAATACAGCGTGCTATATTCTCAATAGGGTTCTAATTCGACCTATATCGAAGAAGACTCCCTATGAACTATGGTTTGATAGAACACCCAATGTTTCATATTTTAAAATTATTGGTTGTAAATGCTTTATTCTTAATACTAAAGACAATCTGAGTAAATTTGATGAAAAGGCCGATGAAGGTATATTTTTAGGTTATGCAGCAAAGAGCAAAGGATACAGAGTCTTCAACAAAAGAACCGTGATCATCGAAAAATCAATCAATGTCAAGTTTGATGACCTAAATCAACACTTAGACGATGATGACAATAAAGACATAATCACACCAAGTACAGCTACTGCAAAACCTTCACACTAAGATACAGAACCTTCACACCAAGCACCAGCTGAGTCTTCAAGCAAAGAAGCCGGAACTAGCAATCCTGAGGATACGCCAAAAGAGATGAGATTCTTGGCAGATCATCCAAAGGACTTAGTAATTGGTGAGATTACCAAGGTGTAAGTATTCGTTCCTCTAATAAAGATATAGCTTCTTGTGTTGCTTTTGTTTCGCAGTTTGAACCAAAAATATTAAAGAAGTATATAGTGATAATTTTTGGTTAGATGCTATGCAAGAGGAATTAAACCAATTTGAACAGAATCAAGTTTGGGAACTTGTTCCCAATTCCATTGATCATCCGGTCATTGGCACCCGTTGGGTATTCCGAAACAAACAGAACGAGAATGGTTTAGTGACTCATAATATGGCTCGACTCGTAGCTTAAGAAAATAATCAAGAAGAAGGTATCGACTACGATGAGACTTATGCCCCAGTTGCGAGATTAGAATCCATTCGCATGTTATGTGTATTTGCATGTTTTCATAATTTCAAGTTATTTCAAATGGATGTCAAAAGCGCATTTTTGAATGGTTTTATAAAAGAAGAAGTTTATTTAGCTCAACCTTCCGGTTTTACTGATTTCAAATATCCTGATTATGTTTTCAAGTTGAAGAAAGCCTTATACGGTTTAAAACAAGCCCCTCGTGCTTGGTACGATCGTCTAAGCTCTTTTCTACTTGATAACAATTTTTCAAAGGGAAAGGTTGATACTACATTGTTTATAAAATCTTCGAATAATAACATTCTTTTGATTCAAGTCTATGTAGATAATATTATTTTTGGATCTACTGATGAATCTCTTTGGTATGAATTTTCAAAGTGTATGCAGAATGAGTTTGAGATGAGCATGATGGGAGAGCTAAAATTCTTTTTCGGACTGCAAATCAAACAAACTGACAATGGGACGTTCGTAAATCAAGCAAAGTACACAAAGGATCTATTAAAAAGTTCGACCTGGAAGCAGTCAAGCCACTTAGCACTCCAATGGCAACTTCAACCAAGCTTTATATTGATGAACAAGACAAACCCGTCGACATACGTAAGTATCGAGGTATGATCGGTAGCTTACTATATTTAAATGCTAGTCCACCAGACATTATGTTTAGTGTTTGCTTGTGTGCACGTTTTCAAGCTAATCCTACGGAATCACATCGGTGCGCAGTTAAGCGTATCTTTCGATACCTTAAAGGCACTTCTTCTGTCGGCTTATGGTATCCCAAAACCACGTCATTTGACCTAACCGATTATTTTGATGCTGATTTTGCCGGATGCAAAGTAGATAGAAAAAGTACTAGCGGCACATGTCATTTTCTAGGAAAAGCTCTAGTCTCTTGGTTTAGCAAAAAGTAAAATTCTGTCGCATTATCAACAACCGAGGCTGAGTATATCGCTGCAGGACGTTGTTGTGCACAAATTTTGTGGATGAAGCAAACTTTAGAAGACTATGGATTGCATTTTACACACATACCCATTTTCTGTGATAATACTAGTTCTATTAATTTGACTAAGAATCCAGTATGCCACTCTCATCCTAAACATATTGAGATTCGACATCACTTTCTTAGAGATCATCAACAAAATGGAGATATAGACCTTGTATACATAGACACACAGAATCAATTGGCTGACATACTCACAAAACCTCTAGTGAAAGATCGTTTCAATTATTTACGTCGAGAATTAGGAATTTTAGATGTCAATAATATTAATTAATTTTGTTTTATTAATTTAATTAATACTCATTAACTGTTTTCGAGACAAGTCTAAAAAGAGTTTGTCTGTTACCACGACTACGGTCGAAGCGAAGCGGTATTTAAGAGTTCCCCGGTGAACCTCCGTTAACTGGGACAGTACTCCTACAGCTAATCTGAAATAGTTTATAAAATAATATTAGTTGTATTATTTGAAATTTAAAATTACTAAACTTTGAATTAAATATTTGAAATGTATTGATGAAAAAGATGTGGCCCTCAAAAAAAATTTTATAGCCAGGAGAACCCTTGGCGAATTCGGTACGAGTTCGGTCCGAAATCGGCCTGAGTTCGGCTGGGTATATGTATATATCAGTCAGAACCCGAGGCCCCCAACTTTCTTCCAAAACAACAACAACAGCAGCAGTAGCGCCACGAAAACCCTAGTTCTTCTACAACTTTCTTCTTCCAATCTACGTGGAGATCTTCGTCCAAAATTTGGATTCGTGCGGAGAATCGCGTCCTCTACAGCATACTTGATTCTCGGAAGGTATAATTCCTTCTCTCCTCCACTTTTAAATTATTAGGGTTTCTAGTTTTTGGGATAGAATGCCTAAGGGATACAATCCTTTCAAGAGGAAGAAGACCCATGCCAGTGAAGAGGCATCATCTTCTGATCCGCATACGGATTCCTTCTTTTCTCCGGTCCAATGGATGAAGGTGCATCGGACGAGTTTTATTTTAAAACTTCCGACCAAGCTTTACTTTGGTATGCTGACTTTATTATGCGTACTATCTGTACCGGATCTCCGATCAAATGGACTATATTTCCTTATCATCGTCCTTACTTTGAGGTATTAGGGTTACATCACTTTGCTCCTTTACAATTCTCTATAGCTACTAATGCCATTAGACTATTTTACTGTAATTTCGTGTTAGACACTTTTATCGCGAGAACTCGTATCGGCGGGATAGATATCGAGTTCAATGATGAAATGCTAGCAGAAATCCTTGGTCTTCCAAATAAAGGTGCCCCGCTCGGTGACATCACTGATTTCGATTTCCCCGAGGGTACAACTCTCGTTAGTTTCAAGAATGAGCTTTGTGCGCCCGCACGTGCTCATTCTGGAAAGTTCAAGGCCAATAACTTGAACTTGTTTAACGATGAATTACATCGCATCATCTATTCTACTCTACTTTCAAAGTCCACTTCTAAAGATGATGTCACTGCACTTGAGCTTTCTGCTTTATATCATATTCTTAAGGGGATTCCTTTTTCTGCCCCTAAGAATATCATTCAGATGATGGATAGATGTCGCGAAAGAGACCGCAATCTCTCTTATGCGATGATCCTCCCACGCATCTTTCAGAGGTTCGATATTGACTTATCCACTTGTGCTCTTGACCCTAAGCCCAAGTTCCTCAAGCTTTCTCGTCACAGCATTGCCACTGTTCCTCCACCTACTGTACCTGCTCCTCCTGTACCTACTCCTATAGTACATGGTCCTCATCAGTCTTACCCTATGACCTTTGAGGGTATTCACCAGCATCTATCAGATCTGCAGTCATTCTTCGTTGACACTTCCAGAAAACATGAGTTCCGTGACGTGACTCGGTTCCAGGCTATTGCCAACTCCTTCACCGATCTGAGATTTGCACAGACGGGTCACTCTGCTAGCTCTCTTCCTCGATACCCTTCTGTATCTGGCTACCGTATTGACGATGAGACAGTCCACTCTCTGTTCCAGGGAACGCATATGATTGGTATCGTACTTCTGGTGCTACTCAACATACTTCTGGAGCCGGCACTTCTGGAGCTGGTCCATCTGGACATGCTGGCACTGCAGCCGATGATGATGAGGATGAGGATAATTTTTGAGTTGTTACCTTTTTAGACTGTTTGATTTTGTCTTATGTTTACTTGAAAATGCTCCGACATTCCAAGATATTATCAGTACTCTTTGTTTTGGATATGATTTGTGAATTTGATAGACATATGTTTTTATGCCTCAGTTTTGCATATGACTCACTTTAGTTTATTATTCATCTTAGCACTTTATTTGTTTCAGCTTTATTATAGCATTATCTTTCTTTATGCTTCCATATAGACTGCATGTGACAACTACCATGCCTATGTTGAAATAATGTTAGAAATAATGTCTTTTATTCATATTTTTATTGTGTTTCTTC
>JANAVB010041620.1:3743651-3761151 GCA_029216955.1 Iris pallida | reverse complement strand
ATCCAAACAGTGATTATGTAAAAATAGTCCATCCCAATTCAGTTTCCATGTTCTATTCCTAAACAGTGAATCAATTAATCATAGGAAATCAGTGAGTACTCAAAACATTCAACATTTGGAAAGAAGGACAGTTTAGTTTTTCCTAAATTGACAGAAATATAGATAGGTGACAGTGCCAACTTGTGTGTCCACATACCATGTGTGTATATAAGTTATAAATGTGTGTGAAGAGGAAATCAACATAGTTCAAGTCCAGGAAACATGGAGGGAATCCCATCTCAGGTTCATAAACAAACCCAGATTTCATCTATCTGAAATAACCAAACCACATCACTTTAGTTTATTAGTGAAATACCAATTCAGGTTATTGGAAATCATGCTCTGTCTATAATTCGAAAGGAAAGGAGATCAATTCAGTCATGAATGACTAGTTTTCAACACATCCAAATACAACTAATACATTGCATAACAGAAGGGAACTTAGTGTATCAGGAATTGGACAGTTGAACCCCCAATCAACATCGATTTCCCACATACAAGTTGCCAGGCCTATTTGATTATGCAAATTAACTAACAGGGATCTTAACATGTTAGGATACAACTTAGCACATCTAGAAACACTAATTAATCAGGAATTAACAAAATAAAGAATAGTGTATTATTGATACACTAACCGTATCAGGAAACATACAGAATCCCAAAATTCGAATCCAGTTAACCTCATAAAACCAATTCTAATATGAAACTCTAATCTAATATAGTTTGTACAATATATTTAGGATCTAAATAGCAAATAAAATCATGAATTAAACTATCTAAACTGAAATAAAACCAGGAACCAAATTGTACACTGATACACACAGTGTACACCCTGTGCACGCACAAAATCATGTCCGACACGACACAAGAAGACTCGAGGCTTCGGGGCCCTCGTATCAGACACTGCCTCCACTTTCTCGACAAATCTCAGCTCGCCACGTGGCCTGTGCATCGAGCACGAGGCCACGAGCAGCAGGGGATTGCACTGCCAGTGCACGCGCGCGTGCACCCTCGTGTGCACGTATCCTTAATGACACGACACGACACAGAAACCACCCCAGTCCAACATAAACGTGTAAGCGACAAAAAAAAATAATTTCTATTTAAATACAATTCGAAAATCAATACGAAATGCCCATTGAGGAATTTCCTCAAACACTTGTGCACAGTCACTGATACGTGTCCGATACGGACACGTACAGGACACGAATTAGAACGAAACCTAATCCTACAGAATCAGGACACCTAGGGCTAGGTGCTAATGCAAGGAAACCCTAGTTTTAATGAGGGAATAGGATTTTACCTCTATGTGTTCTTTCCACACAAAAGCTCTTCAAAATGTACCTCCAAAAGTCCATCCAATTCCTTCAAATTGTCCCAAACCTGTGATGTGACTCCACAAACAGTAGAGAAACAGTATTTAGAGTGCTATGGAGGAAATCCCAATGAAAATAGACCTATATTGAATGATCTATGGAGAAATGAAGTGTATGCTCACCTTGTCTTGAGAAAAGAAATGATAAACTATTGGAAGGAGGCTCAAATCCCCAAAATGATATTATATAGGCAAGGGGAAAGCCTTGGCCGGCCACTAGGTTAAGTTAGGGTTTTAGGTTGCATCCTAGGGCTAGGAATGCATCAAGGATAAGGAGTGGTCAAGATTCTAGGGCTTTTTCCTAGTCTCTTAGCAAATCACTCTATTTAACTAAACTTGACTTAAACTTATGTAACCAATACTAACTAAAACCCAAGGTGACTAACTAGAATAGCTATGACTAATCTAGGTTAGGTCCAATCTAGGTTAGGCTAACCTAAACCACATGGCAATCAATGAACTAGGATTTGATCCCACTATTTAAATAAATCATTTAAAATTCCTAATAGGATATATTAAATTCAAATAAATTCTAATAATTTCAAATAACCAAAAAAATAACAAAAATACCCTCAAACTAGAAATGTGGTAGTGACAAATCTACCCTCCTTAAAAGAATTTTGTCCTCGAAATTGAAAGGCGAATGCAATTGATGAGAAGGATAGAAAGTATACCTCACGATCCAAAAAGATATGGGTACCGCTCGCGCATCTCATCCTCCCGCTCCCAGGTAGACTCTCCTGGAGAATGATGCCTCCATGCGACGCGTACCAAGGGTATCATCTGGTTCCTCAGAACCTTCTCCTTTCGATCCATAATCTCCACTAGCTGCTCTGGATAGCTGAGAGAAGGCCCAACCTCAATCTCTGAATGATCGAGCAAATGGCTAGGGTCAGCCACGTACCGTCTCAACTGTGATACATGGAATACGTTGTGGACCTCTACTAGTACAGGCGGCAAGTCTAGCCAGTATGCCACGTCACCGACTCTCCCGCTGATAACGAAAGGGCTGATGAAGCGCGGGCGAAGCTTTCTGCCTCCACCAAAATGTATCGTACCACGAGTCGGAGATATCCTCAAGAAAACTTGGTCTCCGACCTAATCACAAGAAAACCTGGTCTCAATTAATTATAATAAACAAATATGATCAAAATCACAAACAAACAAACCTAAATCTAATCCTACTCTAATCTGTACCTCAAACTCCAACGACCTCCGGTGGCTATCGGCCTAGTGCCGATGTCTGTCCTGTGCCACGCGAAGTCTGTCCTTGATGAGCTTTACCTTATCGGCTGCGTCAACAACCATCTCTGGCCCCAGTAAAGCTCGCCCACCAACATTATCCCAAGATAAGGGTGTACGACACCTACGCCCGTACAGAGCCTCGAAAGGTGACATCTCAATGTTGGCCTGGAAACTGTTATTGTAAGCAAACTCCACCAAATAAAGATGATCCTCCCAGGAACCTCCAAAGTCCAGGACGCACGTCTGCAGCATATCCTCAAGTGTTTGAATAGTCTGCTCTGGCTGTCCGTCCGTCTGGGGGTTGTATGCAGTACTAAACTTGAGCTGAGTGCCCAAGCTGGTCTGCAGACTCCTCCAGAAATGGGAAGTAAAGCGACTATCCCGATCTGAGATGATGTTGATCGGAACCCTATGAATCCTGACTATCTGTCGCATATACATCTCCGCCAACCTCTCTGTAGACGTACCCACCTTGAATGGCAAGAAGTGGGCCGATTTGGTCAACCTGTCAACGATGACCCAAATCGCATTTTTTCTCCTGGTGTGCGCGACAATCCTAATACGAAGTCCATAGTGATATGCTCCCATTTCCACTCGGGAATGGGTAGCGCCTGCAACAATCCATCGGACCTCTGCCTCTCTGCCTTGACCTGCTGACAGACCAAGTACCTAGCCACGAAGCGAGCCACCTCCCGCTTCATCCCGGACCACCAAACATGCTCCCTCATATCTCGGTACATCTTGTTGGCACTCGGGTGTATAGAGTACTGAGATCTGTGGTCCTCCTACATAACCTGCTTCCTGAGCTCTCCGCTGGGCACACATAATCTGGAACCGTGCCTCAAGGTACCATCCTCTGCAAGAGAAAACTCGTCCTCCGACAATCTTGCTCGAACCTGCTCTCGGAGACACCGCAGAGCAACATCCTCAAACTGTGCCGACTTGATCCTCTCTACCAAGTTTGACTGAATCTGTATCCTCCAAAACTGCATCTGTACTCTAGACACGATCACCTCAATCCCAAGGCTCTCTAAGTCTGCAAGCAAATGCCGATCCATGGTCAAACACATGGCTGTTGGATACCTACTCAAGGCATCGGCAACCACGTTGGCCTTCCCTGGGTGATACTGAAGTAGGATGTCAAAGTCCTTCATCAACTCTAGCCATCTGTGCTGCCTCATGTCACGACCCGTACCCTAGAATAAGGGCACGAAAAGTGGGTACGTCCAGCCTACGCCATAGTGTCGACGGTAGAACGCTGTCCTAGGTCTCATGCATCTAACAGTATAAGGCTAAACAGTTTATTCTCCCCGAATGGGGGTGACATAGCAGATACAGACTCAATCACATCTAAGGTAGAGCATGATAAGGATAGATAAAACATGAATCCAAAAGAGGTACAACAGAGAGAAATCTAAGTGTCTAAGATACACAAATCCAGAAATACATCTCAAATCTCCAAACTCAGATATAGTAATCCATAAAGTAAATACAACTCCAAACAATAGAAATAACTATCTAAAAAACCTCTAATGTGTCTCCTCTAGGCTAGCAGGCAACCTCCAGGCTATCTGTAAAATATATCAACTGGTCCAGTCAGGACGGGAACGAGCACATATCTCTAAAACAGTTCATAGCAGGTTAGGAGTATAAATCATGCAATAGAGTAAATACAGGAAGTGGTGAATAGGAAGTACGAGTAAACAGGAGATATTTTATAACTGAAAGTAAATACATGATAGTAGAGACTGTAAGTGGCTACGTGATTTAGAGCACAATGGTTATGTAAACGGCTTGGGGGCACATGAATACAAATTAGGAGTCACAAGAATACAGCTACTGGGGATAGTGATCACATAACCAATTCTACTTACCCCGCCCCAATCAATACACAAGGATCCATTCAAGTTATGTTATAAGCACATGAATACAGCTAAGATACGTGAACTCATGTAATGAGTAGTACATGAGGCACATGATAAGCACATGAAAGCACATGAAGCATATGAGAACATGTAAAAACATGAACTAGTACGAGTACAAGGAGTACCTGATGTACATGATAAAGTACATGAACATGAAATACCCGATGCACCTGTAGAGGGATAACATCTCAGGAAAGGATCCATATAGTACTAATCCAAATGAAGATATGTGTCAGCATCAAGTAGAGTAATCTAGAGCAAGAAAATAATCCAGATAAGTATGAAAAGGTCAGAGAATGTACTCGCCTCGATAACCTGAACAGCTGATAAGTATAGGGGTCCAACTGAAGCCACAGAGTCCTATTTAAAGCAATACAGGTTACAAGGTGTTCAAATTGTAATAAATAAATCTCTACAAGCAATCTATCTTATACTAGGTTCTTCTAAGTCAAAACAACTCTAGGTCAACTCCGGTCAATAATCTAGTCAAACTAGGTCAAGTGTTGACTTATAGTTGACTTTGGGTCAACTGGTCAACTCTGGTCAACAGGGTTAATTCTAGCCTAATTATTAAGGATATAAAGTGTACTTCGTTATTCGTACGTCGAAGCTTACAACACGTAAATCGAGATAAGATGATTAACGGTAAAGTTAATAATCTTATGATAGTGATCCACGTATCCATCTTGTCAATTTCAGCGATGTAAGATCACTGGAATTGACTGAGCTCAGTTTCGTTGTAATAATCCCGAAATACGAACATTAAAAGAAGTAATTATTAATAAATTATAAAAAGGTTAAACTCAAAGAAACTATCAACAAACATTGTTGGACGATAAAATAAAAATCGCTAACCTGTCCAGAATGGTCAAATTAGCTAGGATAGCCTACCCTTCGGTCCAATTTGGACACAAGGGCAAAAAGGTCATTTCGGGTCAAAACGGTGTCCGTGTTGGAGCCGTTTTGCACCGAAAGACGTACAAGAAAATAAGTCTATAAAATATAACAAATTATATGTTCACGACACTAGAATGACGATACGAACCCAACGGTATCTCCAGAATTGGATTTCGTTAACCCGATCTCAATTTGGTCCGTTGACCAGAACTTGAATTTCGGTTTACACGAAAATGCGTGCCAGGGCCAATGTTCAAAAACTCATCAAACTACATGTCAACGAGTCCAGAATGACGATACAAACTCAACGGTATATCCAAAATTGGATTCCGATGAGCCGATCTCAAAATGACCCGTTGACCCGGATATTGGTATCTAACTTGCACCGAAATGCGTGTCCGATCCAATGTCCACCAAAACCTAGCAAATTATATGTCAACGAGTCCAGAATGACGACACGAACTCAACGGTATATCCGGAATTGGATTCCGATGAGCCGGCGTCAAAAAGTCCCGTTGACCCAGAATGTGGGATCCACTTTGCACCAAAAAATGTGCCAGGGCCCACGTTCTCCAAATCTAACAAATTTTATATGAAAACACGCCAGAACGACGCCACAAGTCTAATGGTGGTGTCAGAAATGAAATCTGGAGTTCCGTGTTCAAAAATAGAATTTTACAAGTTGGAAATTACGACTTCGGACGGCGAACTTTGGCGTCGAATTCAACCAATCAAACAAGCTCACAATGAAACGAAACTGGAGGGGTAGCAAGAGGGTTATACCAGCTCGTACAGGAACTGGTAGCGCGCCAAATGGAGCTGCAGTGGAGGAGATACAAGCTGACGAAGTTGGCCCCGCGAAACTGTCCAAATTTAATACAATTTAAACGGTAAACTTAGTAGCCGGTTTTGATGTATCAAACGATAAAATTAACGGACAAAAATTGACAGGGATGAAGGTGGATATACCGAGATTGTGAAGGCGCGAAGATATCGCCGATCCAACGGTCGGATTCTTGGAAAAATGTGTGCGAAGTTGCTACGACGGAGCGCCAAAATGAACTTGATTCCGCGCGCGTCACGACGGGACGTCATGCAAAACGCACGAGTCGCCTCGACGACGCGTCCCGGAGGACGGTGGCCGCCATGGAAGGATGGCCTAGGGTATGGCACACCCGGGGGGGGTTCGCCGGTGCCACGGCAGCGCGTGGCCGGCCACGATGGCGGCAGCCAGCACTGCACGCGCGCGCGCTGCTTGCTGCCGCAGCTACTGTTGCATGCGCGCATGCGGCTGCGCGCGGGGCGGTCGACAGGGTGGCAGGGTGGCGCGTGGCCATGTACGGTGGGGCGGCGCCGCATGGCTACGGCGAAGGAGGTGGTACGGCGAGGTGGTCGCCGGAAAAGATGGAGTGGTGGTCGGGTTGGTATTGGAGAAGGAGGATGGAAGAGGAGGAGTTGGAGGGTGGTTGCGATGGTCGACGGCGAGGCCACGCCGGAGTGGGGGTGGTTGCGGTGGTCGTGGTTAGGAGGAGGAAGGAAGGAGGCTCGGGTGTTTGCTGTAGGTGGTGAAGTTGTTGTTTTTGTTTGTGGTGATAAATTGTTTAGAGAGAGAGAGAAAGAGTGAGATGTAATGAAACATTAAATGTGAGGGAGAGAGAGAAAAAGCATGGAAGTTAGGGCCGGTTGTAGGAGCTATTGGGGATTTTCCATGTAGGATTTAATGGTTGAGATGTTGTTTGGGGAAACAATGGCTAGGATTTAAATGGAGAAAATAGGTTATTCCTATAGATTAAAATTAATGGAAATTTTCCATTAATATTAAAAAATAGGTAAAATGAGTACTATGTATTTTTGGGCAAGAATTATAAGGGCGTCATGAGAGAGGAAAAATGAAGCTGGGGTTGGGTTCAGTGGAGCCGGATTGGATCCAAAACCGGACATTGAGCAAAAATCGAATTAAAATTAGGTGTTGATGATCATGGATAAATAAGTAGCACATGGGGATTCTAATAAATAGGACACAAGTGTCGGACGGGTAGTAGGCTCAATATGGGCTATGTCCATAATTGGGGCTGATAGATTTTGGTCGACAGGGGACCCACAAATCAAGTTGGAAAATAAATGTGACGCCGTGGAGTGAAATAAAATTGGGTCATATGTCAGGAAAGTTGTACGAAGCAAATGGAGCACAAATGGCGTGTCTGAGTGGGACACGAAGGTCAAGGGTGGAGAGTGTCTCGAGTAGATCATGCATGATGAGTTGGTTTCAAGAAACTGACTGGTCTTGCGCTCCCAATTTAAAAGTCACGGTAACGCACTGAAAATGATCAAGGAAAAGAGTAGGAAAATAATTAATAATCAAATGGTCTAAATCGACCCGAAGTTCTGCGAAGCAAAAAGTACACACGGGAACAAGTTTGGATGGGACACTATATACCGTCATGAAGGCAATCATGTCCACTCCAAAACTCGTGAAGAAGATTTCCAGCGTTGAACATCCCTGACACTCCAAATATAAATGGCATGGGAAAGTACACTAATAGATAAATAACTGAATAAATCATTTACTAAAACTAAAATCAATCAGAAAATTTTAAAAAAAATCAACCCGAAATTCAGGGTGCTCACATCCTACCCACCTTATAAAAATTTCGTCCTCGAAATTAGAATGTCCATACTCCCTCTAGGTCAAACCCCCATAATCAAGTCCCAGAACTTAAATAAAACATACCATCAAAAAGGACAACGTCCAGGGTCATGGCATACGGTGGTAGTAAAAGTCTCATCTAGGTATACTAATCATGCTAACCGAAACGGTCATAGGGTATCAAAACACACAAGCAGTCTAGGGTGTTAAACCAGAAAAGACACTGAATACAAATCATCAAAACTGTAAGACAGCCTACCATCCTATGTGAAAACTGGTACTTATCATAAAAATAAAGAAAAGTAACTACCAATTATCTACAAAGGGTTCAGAAAAATCAAAATCAGAGTTAAAGAATGAAAGTCACTTGCATGTCCAATCACAATATATATTAAGAATATTTAGTTTCGATACGATCTAAGTTGATCAAATTGGAGAAATCAAGATTTAGGCAATATGGAGGACAGGTTTTCAACAAAGCCTGAGAACGAGCATACAAGGATGGAGATTCAGGTCACAATCAAATTTAATTTAATTGAGTACAACCCAAGATATAAATATGATAAGAAAGGTGATCGATGTCGATTTGGTCGTGATTAAGGAAACCAGGGTTCAATGATATTGAAAACATTTTTAGGGAAAAATAAGAAGATTTCATACGAAGTCAGTAAATCATCTCTCTAATACTATCAGTTTATCATTTGCCAATCATATTTTCTCATAACCCCCAATATAAAGTCAACCTTCATATGACTACCCTCAAAAATTTTATAACCTCATTCATCTAAACCTTTACCATGATTACCATAGACAAAATTTCTAACTTTTTAAACATTTTCCACGAAACATACCCCTCTTATTTAGGAGTCAACACTTATTCATTTATCAAATTTCCAAATTCCTTCACCTCGTTCTAAATTAGATCCGAAACCTCTAAATCCAGTTTATGAAATTCTTGTACTTGTTTAAGTCAAGTCTCGTATTTACTAAACTCCAATACCACTATGTCACACAAAATTTATTCTTATTTATAAATCAACCTTCATATTTTCTTCAACGTTCACCTTCAAATGTTATCCTTTTGAATTCCACAATTTCTCCCAATCATCTAAAAATAATTCCTATAGCTTAAAATTCTTGTGTTCTCCCTGTCTCTAGTCACCCTCTTACAATATCTAGTTCAACTTCTTATGATCATAGAATACAATTATATCCTTCTTTTCATCTCTAAATTTCTACATAGCCTTGTAATAGTTCCCAAGAATCAATAACTAAGATTTTCTAAGTTCTTAAAACTAGGTTGACCTCTGATATCCTCATTTGTTTTTTTTTTTTGAAATACATCCATGAATTTCTCGTAACCCAATTTTTCTGCGATTGTTTCCAAATTGATAACATTTATCACTCGATTCCATTCTAAACTTTTACCACATCTCCCTCTCAAATTTTTTTTTTCTATATTTGACACCCAACATTCTGATTCCTACAAATCATTCTATGATAAACATTTACTTTATTTTCGCACTAGATGATTTACGTCACTTCCTCAACATTTCTCAGGCAAAATGATATAAAGATTCAAGAGTTTTCAAGGTATAGCTGACAGAATTATATACGAGACAGGGAATTGATGTAATCATGACAGTTATATAAGATAAGAATGATGGAAATAAAATATTGGCAGGAAGAGAATGATAGAGGAACCTGTTCTGCTTATCTGTTTAAAAGAGGAACCCATTTTAAAATCAGAGCTATAATATCAAATCCAAATAAGGTCTAGCAAAATCATAGATTCATTGCTTTAAGAAGAAATTCATTTTGGTAAGAAGTTACACAAGGTTTATAAAAACAGCTAAAGCTACTACTAAGTTAAATAATGAGAAACAACACAAAACAAAAATTCTCTCCCTTTTTTTTTGAAAGAATGAACAAAAGTAGTGAAAACATGTTCGAAAACATTTAAGGTACAATCTGATAATCATATGCGTCTATCCAAAATCATGGTACTCTAAATCCTCGTCATACTAGTAAGCAAGGCTACGATAATCACAAAGTCCTCGACTTAGGCACATACATCTAGAATCGTGGTATTTAACATTTTGCAATGCCGCTAGCTTGGCTGCGAAAACCTTAAATTCCTACACCCAAGAATTATATCCAAAGCCAGACTATATGTCCTCACCATGCTGGCTAATGTGACTATAGAAGACTAGATTCCAAACTTAGATGACCTAGCCCATATAATTTTATCTTGACAAAAATTAAGTTAAATCAACAATGAATACTCAAAGATCAAATTTATCAACGAACATCAAGATTCAAAAAAATGAACAAAAATCCTTCAAATCATATAAATACAAACTCTGATGCTACCTGCTAACATTAAGATTCAAATTCAACAATCTTCAATCAAATCAATAAATACAAACTCAAATTCAACAATAATCCATAAAAATCAAATTCGCCAACAGAAAATAAAGATAAATCAAATCAAAGAAAAGAGAGTTTTCAAATCGAAGTTAAATAAGATTCTCAAGGGTCGTCCCAGAAATCTCGCAAGGGATCCTAGTTGTGATTGAGTATCTTCAAAATATATCCTAATCCTAATGCAGGCTGTAGTGGTACTCTATTTCGAATACCACTACACAAACTCGACCTGCATGGGCCACCACTAAAAATGTGTCACGACCCGCACCCTAGAATAAGGGCACGAGAAGTGGGTACGTCCAGCCTATGCCGCAGTGTCGGCGGTAGAACGTTGTCCTGGGCCTCATGCATCTAATAGTATAAGGCTAAACAGTTTATACTCCCCGAATGGGGGTGACATAGCAGATACAGACTCAATCACATCTAAGGTAGAGCATGATAAGGATAGATAAAACATGAATCCAAAAGAGCTACAACAGAGAGAAATCTAAGTGTCTAAGATACACAAATCCAGAAATATATCTCAAATCTCCAAACTCAGATACAATAATCCATAAAGTAAATACAACTCCAAACAATAGAAATAACTATCTTAACAACATCTAATGTGTCTCCTCTAGGCTAGCAGGCAACCTCCAGGCTATCTGTAAAATTTATCAACAGGTCCAGTCAGGACGGGAACGAGCACATATCTCTAAAACAGTTCTTAGCATGTTAGGAGTATAAATCATGCAATAGAGTAAAATACAGGAAGTGCTGAATAAGAAGTACGAGTAAACATAAGATATTTTGTAACTGAAAGTAAATACATGATAGTAGAGACTATAAGTGGCTACGTGATTTAGAGCACAATGGTTATGTAAACGGCTTGGGGGCACATGAATACAAATAAGGAGGCACATGAATACAGCTACTGGGATAGTGATCACATAACCAATTCTACTCACCCCGCCCCAATCAATACACAAAGATCCGTTCAAGTTATGTTATAAGCACATGAATACAGCTAAGATACGTGAACTCATATAATGAGTAGTACATGAGGCACATGATAAGCATATGAAAGCACATGAAAGCACATGAAGCACATGAGAATATGTAAAAATATGAACTAGTACGAGTACAAGGAGTACCTGATACACATGATAAAGTACATGAATATGAAATACCCGATGCACCCGTAGAGGGATAATATCTCAGGAAAGGATCCATATAGTACTAATCCGTGAAGATACGTGTCAGCATCAAGTAGAATAATCTAGAGCAAGAAAATAATCCAGATAAGTATGAAAAGATCAGAGAATGTACTCGCCTCGATAACCTGAACAGCTGATAAGTATAGGGGTCCAACTGAAGCCACAGAGTCCTATTTAAAGCAACACAGGTTACAAGGTGTTCAAATTGTAATAAATAAATCTCTACAAGCAATCTATCTTATACTAGGTTCTTCTAAGTCAAAACGACTCTAGGTCAACTCCGGTCAATAATCTAGTCAAACTAGGTCAAGTGTTGACTTATAGTTGACTTTGGGTCAACTGGTCAACTCTGGTCAACAGGGTTAATTCTAGTCTAATTATTAAGGATATAAAGTGTACTTCGTTATTCGTACGTCGAAACTTACAACACGCAAATCGAGATAAGATGATTAACGGTAAAGTTAATAATCTTATGATAGTGATCCACGTATCCATCTTGTCACTTTCAGCGATGTGAGATCACTGGAATTGACTGAGCTCAGTTTCGTTGTAATAATCCCAAAATACGAACATTAAAAGAAATAATTATTAATAAATTATAAAAAGGTTAAACTCAAAAAAACTATCAACAAACATTGTTGGACGATAAAATAAACATCGCCACCGTGTCCAGAATGGTCAAATTAGCCAGGATAGCCTACCCTTCGGTCCAATTTGGACACAAGGGCAAAAAGGTCATTTCGAGTCAAAACGGTGTCCGTGTTGGAGCCGTTTTGCACCGAAAGACGTGCAAGAAAACAAGTCTATAAAATATAACAAATTATATGTCCACGAAACTAGAATGACGATACAAACCCAACGGTATCTCCAGAATTAGATTCCGTTGACCCGATCTCAATTTGGTCCGTTGACCAGAACTTGAATTCCGGTTTACACAAAAATGCGTGCCGGAGCCAATGTTCTCAAAACTCATAAAACTACATGTCAACGAGTCCAGAATGACGATACGAACTCAACGGTATGTCCGGAATTGGATTCCGATGAGCCGATCTCAAAATGACCCGTTGACCCGGATATTGGTGTGTAACTTGCACCGAAATGCGTATCCGATCTAATGTCCACCAAAACCTAAAAAATTATATGTCAACGAGTCCAGAATGACGACACGAACTCAACGGTATATCCAGAATTGGATTTCGATGAGCCGGCGTCAAAAAGTCCCGTTGACCCAGAATGTGGGACCCACTTTGCACCAAAAAACGTGCCAGGGCCCACGTTCTCCAAATCTAACGAATTTTATGCCTGAACGATGCAGTCTAATGGTGGTATCAGAAATAAAATCTGGAGTTCCGTGTTCAAAAATGGAATTTTACAAGTTGGAAATAACGAATTCGGACGGCCAACTTTGGCGTCGAATTCAACCAATCAAACAAGCTCACAATGAAACAAAATTGGAGGGGTAGCAAGAGGGTTATACCAGCTCGTAAAGGAACTGGTAGCATGCCAAACGGAGCTGCGATAGAGGAGATACAAGCTGACGAAGTTGGCCCCACGAAACTGTCCAAATTTAATACAATTTAAACGGTCAACTTGGTGGCCGGTTTTGATGTATCAAACGATAAAATTAACGGACGAAAATTGACAGGGATGAAGGTGGATATACCGAGATTGTGACGGAGCAAAAATATCGCCGATCCAACGGTCGGATTCTCGAGAAAATATGCGCGAAGTTACTGCGACGGAGCGCCAAATGAACGTGATTCCGCGCGCGTCACGACGGGACGTCATGCAAACGTACGAGTCGCCTCGACGACGCGTCCTGGAGGACGGTGGCCGCCATGGAAGGATGGCCTAGGGTGGGGCACACCCGGGGGGGTTCGCCGGAGCCACGGTAGCGCGTTGCCGGCCACGGCGGCGGCAGCCAGCGCTGCATGCGCGCGCTGCTTGCTGCGCAGCTACTGTTGCATGCGCGCATGCGGCTACGCGCGGGGCGGTCGACAGGGCGACGGGGTGGCGCGTGGCCATGTGCGGCGGGGCGGCGCCGCATGCTACGGTGGAGGAGGTGGTGCGGCGAGGTGGTCGCCGGAAAAGATGGAGTGGTGGTCGGGTTGGTATTGGAGAAGGAGGAGGGAAGAGGAGGAGTTGGAGGGTGGTTGCGGTGGTCTACGGCGAGGCCACGCCGGAGTGGGGGTGGTTGCGGTGGTCGTGGTTAGGAGGAGGAAGGAAGGAGGCTCGGGTGTTTGCTGTAGGTGGTGAAGTTGTTGTTTTTGTTTGTGGTGATAATTGTTTAGAGAGAGAGAAAGAGTGAGATGTAATGAAATATTAAATGTGAGGGAGAGAGAGAAAAAGCATGGAAGTTAGGGCCGGTTGTAGGGGCTGTTGGGGATGTTCCATGTAGGATTTAATGGATTTAATGGTTGAGATATTGTTTGGGGAAACAATGGCTAGGATTTAAATGTAGAAAATAGGTTATTCCTATAGATTAAAATCAATGGAAATTTTCCATTAATATTAAAAATAGGTAAAATGAGTACTAGGTATTTTTGGGCAAGAATTAAGAGGGCGTCATGAGAGAGGAAAATGAAGCTGGGGTTGGGTTCAGTGGAGCCGGATTGGATCCAAAATCGGACATTGAGCAAAAATTGAATTAAAATTAGGTGTTGATGATCATGGATAAATAAGTAGCACATGGGGATTCCAATAAATGGGACATAAGTAGTCGGACGGGTAGTAGGCTCAATGTGGGCCATGTCCATAATTGGGGCTGACAGATTTGGACGACAGGAGACCCACAAATCAAGTTGGAAAATGAATGTGACGCCGTAGAGTGAAATAAAATCGGGTCACGTGTCAGGAAAGTTGTGCGAAGCAAATGGAGCACAAATAGCGTGTCTGAGTAGGACACGAAGGTCAAGGGTAGAGAGCGTCTCGAGTAGATCATGCATGATGAGTTGGCTTCAAGAAACTGACTGGTCTTGCGCTCCCAATTTAAAAGTCACGGTAACGCGCTAAAATGATCAAGGAAAAGAGTGGGAAAATAATTAATAATCAAATGGTCTAAATCGACCCGAAGTTCTGCGAAGCAAAAAGAGCACAAGGGAACAAGTTTGGATGGGACACTATATACCGTCATGAAGGCAATCATGTCCACTCCAAAACTCGTGAAGAAGATTTTCAGAGTTGAACATCCCTGACACTCCAAATATAATGGCACGGGAAAGTAGACTAATAGATAAATAACTGAATAAATCATTTATAAAACTAAAATCAATCAGAAAATTTAAAAAAAAATCAACCCAAAATTCAGGGTGCTCACATCCTACCCACCTTATAAATATTTTGGTCTCGAAATTAGAATGTCCATACTCCCTCTAGGTCAAACCCCATAATCAAGTCCCAGAACTTAAATAAAAACATACCATCAAAAAGGACAACGTCCAGGGTCATGGCATACGGTGGTAGTGAAAGTCTCATCTAGGTATACTAGTCATGCTAACCGAAACGGTCATAGGGTATCAAAACACACAAGCAGTCTAGGGGTTAAACCAGAAAAGACACTGAATACAAATCATCAAAACTGTAAGACAGCTACCATCCTATGTGAAAACTGGTACTATATAAAAATAAAGAAAAGTAACTACCAATTATCTACAAAGGGTTCAGAAAAATCAAAATCAGAGTTAAAGAATGAAAGTCACTTGCATGAAATCCAATCACAATATATTTTAAGAAATTTAGTTTCGGTACGATCTAAGTGATCAAATTGGAAAAATCAAGATTTAGGCAATATGGAGGACAGGTTTTCAAAAAGTCTGAGAACGAGCATACAAGGATGGAGATTCAGGTCACAATCAAATTTAATTTAATTGAGTACAAACCCAAGATATAAATATGATAAAAAGGTGATCGAAGTCGATTTGGTCGTGATTAAGGAAACGAGGGTTCAATGTATTGAAAACCTTTTAGGAAAAAATAAGAAGATTTCATACGAAGTCAGTAAATCATCTCTCTAATACTATCAGTTTATCATTTGCCAATCATATTTTCTCATAACCCCAATATAAAGTCAACCTTCATATGACTACCTAAAAAATTTTATAACCTTCGTTCATCTAAACCTTTACCATGATCACCATAGACAAATTTCTAACTTTTTAAACATTTTCCACGAACATACCCCTTATTTAGGAGTCAACACAATGATCAAATTTCCAAATTCTTCACCTCGTTCTAAATTAGATCCGAAACCTCTAAATCCAGTTATGAAATTCTGTACTTGTTTAAGTTAAGTCTCGTATTTACTAAACTCCAATACACTATGTCACACAAATTTATTCTTATTTATAAATCAACCTTCATATTTTCTTCAACGTTCACCTTCAAATGTTATCCTTTTGAATTCCACAATTTCTCCCAATCATCTAAAAATAATTCCTATAGCTTAAAATTCTTGTGTTCTCCCTGTCTCTAGTCACCCTCTTACATATCTAGTTCAACTTCGCATGATCATAGAATACAATTAAATCCTTCTTTCCATCTCTAAATTTCTACATAGCCTTGTAATAGTTCCCAAGAATCAATAACTAAGATTTTCTAAGTTCTCAAAACTAGGTTGACCTCTGATATCCTCATTATTTTTTTTTTGAAATACATCCATGAATTTCTCGTAACCCAATTTTTCTGCGATTGTTTCCAAATTGATAACATTTATCACTCGATTCCATTCTAAACTTTTACCACATCTCCCTCTCAATTTTTTTTCCATATTTGACACCCAACATTCGATTCCTACAAATCATTCTATGATAAACATTTACGTATTTCGCACTAGATGATTTACGTCACTTTCTCAACATTTCTCAGGCAAAATGATATAAAGCTTCAAGAGTTTTCAAGGTATAGCTGACAGAATTATATACGAGACAGGGAATTGTGTATCATGACAGTTATAAAGACAAGAATGATGGAAATAAAATATTGGCATGAAGAGAATGATAGAGGAATCTGTTTCCTTATCTGTTTAAAAGAGGAACCCATTTTGAAATCAGAGCTATAATGTCAAATCCAAATAAGTCTAGCAAAATCATAGATTCATTGCTTTAAGAAGAAATTCATTTTGGTAAGAAGTTACACAAGGTTTATAAAAACCAGCTAAGCTACTACTAAGTTAAATAATGAGAAACAACACAAAACAAAAATTCTCTCCCTTTTTTGAAAGACTGAACAAAAGTAGTGAAAACATGTTCAAAAACATTTAAGGTACAATCTGATAATCATATGCATCTATCCAAAATCATGTACTCTAAATCCTCGTCATACTCGTAAGCAGGCTACGATAATCAAAAGTCCTCGACTTAGGCACATACATCTAGAATCGTGGTATTTAACATTTTACGATGCCGCTAGCTTGGCTGCGAAAACCTTAAATTCCCACACCCAAGAATTAATCCAAGCCAGACTATATGTCCTCACCATGCTGGCTAATGTGACTATAGAAGAATAGATTCCAAACTTAGATGACCTGGCACATATAATTTCATCTTGACAAAAATTAAGTTAAATCAAAATGAATACCCAAAGATCAAATTATCAACGAACATCAAGATTCAAAAAAATGAACAAAAGTCCTTCAAATCATAAATACAAACTCGGATGCTACAGCTAACATTAAGATTCAAAATTCAAAAATCTTAATCAAATCATATAAATACAAACTCAAATTCAACAATAATCCATAAAAATCAAATTC